>APFE030120268.1:55700-66914 GCA_000404065.3 Pinus taeda | reverse complement strand
TTGTGTTTTTGGCTTATCTCCTTATAGGTTTACTCAAATTTCTAGTGTAGACACTCTCTGGATGGAGAAATAAATTATGAATCCAACAAGTACCCATTATGCATACTTTTGAGAAGACCCACAATGATAAAAATTAAAGATACATTTAAAAAACCTATTGAACACACTTTTTTTAATGTATCTTCAATTTTTATTAATGTGGGTCTTCTCAAAAGTATGCATAATGGGTATTGATTGGATGTAGAATTTAATTCGCATGCAATGAGTATCGACACTTGAAATTTGAGTAAATGTATAAGGAAATAAGCCAAAATACAATGAAAAAAGTTGTTTTCTTCTTTTCCCTTCAAAATTCATAACTATTATTTTATTATTTTTCTTTAAGATGCCACTTTTAGGTTGAAATTTCATCTAATGATCACGAACATAATTGCTATAAATATTCATAGATCACAATAGAAAAATGTCTCATATTAACATATGAAAATACCAACTAAGTCAAGGGCTTCCATGTACCACCTGACCATAGATTGGGTTGAATCAAATCTCTCTTTCAACAAATCACCCCACTTCATATTCCAAGCATTAATTTGGGATGTCATGGAATAAACCAAGACAAACCAAACTAGGGCTTTCAAAGGCCAAAACACCTTAACCCTCCACCACAGTGATTCCACCTCCAGGATCAAACATCACTAACACCAACCAAATCAGTCTCTACCTAATCTATCCAAGGCTCTAGGAACTAATAACTCAACCCACAACCTTCCAGGGCTACAAAATAGTTGTCAAAATCGGCTCGAGGGACTAGTAACGCATCCCACCAAGGGCTTCAAAGCATTTGTCCCAACCTAATCTCTAGGACTAGTAACTCAACCCAAGTTGTTCCACGGTTTCTAGAGCATTTATTCCAACCCACGAGCATAAGGAACCTGAGAACCAATCAAAAAAACAATAAGTGGGAAAATCCACAACACCATGGTTATCCAAGAATGTTGAAATGTGCAACAAGAAATGCTAAAAATAGAAGACACTAAAAATAGAACACCTATAAATAGCTGGGATAAATAGCAGTTCAGCCATTGGAGATCTTAGCTACAGTGGCTGAAAAGTGAAAGTGCTAAAAATAGCTTTTCTAAAAATAGCATTTTAGGATCCCTTCTTATTTTTGTCAGTCCCTGGACTAAACATAGGAAGTAAAATTCGAATTTGATATTAACAATAGTTTGTAAATTGATTAATTAATTCATCTTGAGTTAATTAGTTAAGGAATTATGAACTTGAAGTATATGTGAGGACATGCAACAGTTTCTCCTTTGATTGAGGTATTTATCCATCAGTTAAAGATATAAGAGTGAGTTGTAATATTGGGTGGTAATTAGTTGGTTCAGTCAGCTGAGTCAAGTCTAGTTAGATTAATTTAACAGTTTGTTAAATTAATGAGAGTTCAATTAGTTAATGCTTTCATGCATATAACTACTGTATTTCAAATAATTGAATATTCACTCATGGATAACTCATGCATGTCATTTCAGTCAGAGACCTAGTTGAGATCAGATGGAGGGACAGTGTACTATCAGTTGCTAGGATATTCCTTGGTGAATATTCCTTGCATGAAAAAGGAATATTATTCCTTAAGGATTATGCAGTTGGACCTGAGGTTACAGTGAGTGTGATGAGGCCAATTCACACATGTGATATCATTGGGCCCCATTCAAAAATGCAGAAGGAAATAAGAGGCTTGGAGGGCTTGAGGAAGATATATTCTATGTCTATTGAGTCTGTGAGCAATATTGTTTGATTGCAAAGAGAGTAGGATAGCTTGAGATTTGATTCCTTTTGTAACTTGAACAAGATTTCCACTTGTATGATAATACAAAGTTGGGGTTTTAGGCTGGTGCTTTCCCCAGTGTTATATACTCTGTGTTATGGTTGATTACTTCTCATTCTCAGTTATATCTGTTCATGCTTGATGTTGCTCATGTTCGATTAAGATTCTGCTCAATTGTTTGTAGAAGTAGATCAAGTTTTTTGCTTTAGTACATTGCATTACCAGGTGATCTACAGTGGGAAAATATACATGGTATCAGAGCATAGGTGATCAGGGAAGAACGATGTACAAGTACGAGAAGTTTGAAGGTTGGTTTCTAAATATTGAATTGAGTTCTTATCACATCTATTTCACCAATGGTGTTGAATGGTTTGAGACTTGAATATGCCCTTGATGGAAGTTCAAATTATATAGCCTGGAAGGATCACATGGAGGCAGTATTAGAAGATAATGATCTAAAGGACTTCATTGATCAAGAAGTCTAGAAGCCGACTGATGCTACTCAACTGGAGGAATGGAAAAAGTGTGTGGCTAGAGCTAGGAGAATCATCCTGGAGGCAGTTTGAGATCACATTGTCTCGAGCCTCCATGGGAAGGAGACTCTGTTTTTGATGTGGAAAATATTGAAAAATATTTATCAGAATAGCAGCGACCAGAGGAAGCTGGCGTTGAAAGATAAACTTCGAAAGATCAAGTGCGAAAAGGGTGACACAATCTCTACGTTCCTTAACAAGCTCACCACCTGTAGGGATGAGCTTGGAAGCATAGGGATCATGACAGCTGATGATGACGTGGTGAGTCTCGCACTCCTCGGTCTTCCTAAGAGCTGGCATAGCTACCAGGACTTAGTTAATGGAAGAGAGAAACTGCCAGATTGGGAACGACTTTGGTCAGATCTGATGCAGGAGGAGATAAGGCATCACACCATGGATGGATCTTCATCAAAACAATATGATGAAGAAAATCTAGCTTTAGTGAGTAAAGCTAAGAAAGGGAAAGCAAAGGTGTCCTAATCCAAATCGTCTCATGGTGAGAAGAAGGTTGACAAGTCGAAAGTGAGATGCTTTCACTGTCATGAAGTGGGCCATTATGCAATGAATTGTCCACTAAAGAAATCCAAGGTTCCTCCAAGGGATCTGATGGTGATGCACTAGCTTCACAATTTGAGCTAGATTTCTGACTTATCGCATGCATGGTTTCATCCATGGTGGGATGTGTTTGGTACCTAGACAGCGGAGCTTCTCTCCACATGTCGGGTGAGAAGAATCTTTTCATTACATTGGAGGAGAAGGATCTCCAGATGTGGATAAAGATGGGCGATGATGGAAAGTATTGTGTCTCAAGTGAAGGTACAATTGTGTTTTAGAGGGAGCATGGTGCTCCTCTCACCCTATCTGCTGTTAAGTATGTACCTAGTTTGAAAAATAACCTTGTGTCTATTGCTATGCTAGAAGATAAAGGCTATGATGTAGTATTTAGTAAAAGAAATTTTTTCCTGAGGAATATCGGCACCGTGCAGACCAAGCGAATTGGGATTCGAGTAAAGAATCTCTACAAGCTAGAGGTAGATGACTGTGTTGCACTGAGTTCCAAAGTAGAGATGGTGTAAATCCAAGATGTTGGTGAGCTGTGGCATAGAGGATTGGGCCACTTGCATCATGGGGCCTTGAAGATCATGCAGCAAATTTCTACCAGCTTACCCAAGGGAAAACTAGAGCAAACAGATACATGCAAAGGATGCCCCTGGGTAAGTATGCAAAAGCTTCCTTTCAGGATAGGGATAGTAGAGCTGGAGCAATCCTGGAGCGAGTTCACTCAGATGTATGTGGACCATTCTCTATAGCCTCCACTGCTAAGCAAAGGTACTATGTTATTTTTATTGATGTACTCGTAGATGCTAGATATACTTTATGCAAAAGAAGGATCAAAACTTCTTGAGGTTTTGTGAGTTTAAAGCCTTGGCAGAGAAAGAATCAGGAAATAAAGTAAAAGTCTTGCATAGTGACAATGGTGGAGAGTATGTTTCCCAGTAGTTTAAAGAATTTTGTGTTGTAGAAGGAATTAAATGGGAATTGACGGCACCTCATTACCCACAACAACATGGGGAGGCCGAAAGGAAGAACATATATATTATGGGAGCATCTTGAGCGATGTTGCATGACCAAAGCCTACCACTTCATCTATGGGTTGAGGCATGCAATACAATAATGTACCTTCAAAATAGAAGTCCTCATCATATTTTGGGGATGAAGACACCTATGGAGGATTTTTCGAGGAAGCGACCAGATGTGAGTCACTTCCGTATCTTTGGATCACCAGTTTTCTGTCATGTGACCAAATATGCTCAGATGAAGCTAGACCCAACAGCTTAGTTGGGGATACTTGTGGGCTACATAGATACACCCCACAACTATCATGTGTTTTTGCCTGCTAGTCAGAGGACCGTAGTGTGCAAGGATCTGAAGTTCGATAAGCAGAGAGCCATGTGAGTGTCACTTGAGAGGGAGCTCAAGTTGCATGGTAATGAGGAACTTTTAGTTCCAAAGGAGGAGGAGCCTCCTAATGATGTGGATCAGCCACATGTAGAGGATCCAGTAGTGGAGACCATCACTCCTGGAGAGTCTTCAGGAGATGCGTAGAAACGCTCATGGGAAGCTGATAGATTGATGCTAGATGTGAAAGAGAATGTGGGGCAGCCATCCTCTTACACAGACAAAGGAGATCTTCTGAGAGATACACTAGCTACATGGCCTTGGTTGGGGAGTGTGTAGCGGCTGAACCTTCTTCTTTTCAGGAGGAAGTACAACAACCAGTCTAGGTTGATGCAATGGTAGTAAAGTATGACTCTATCATATAGAACAGTGTGTGGGATGTTGTCCCTAGACCTGGGGACAAGTCAATGGTTAGTTCCCGATGGCTTTACAAGGTAAAGTAGGCAGCTGATGGCAGTGTTGAGAAACACAAGGCAAGGTTTGTTTCCCAAGGTTTTTCACAGGTTGAGGGGATCGACTATGATGAGACCTTAGCTCCTATAGTAAGGTACTCATCTATCATATCAATGTTAGCTCTATCAGCTCACATGGGTTGGAAGATCCATCAGATGGATGTAAAGATAATGTTCCTCAATGGGAAGATTGAGGAAGAGGTATACATTGAGCAACTTGAAGGATTTGAGACCTTCGATCATAATCTGCATGTTTGCCGACTCAAGCGAGCACTTTATGGGCTAAAGCAAGCACCCTGTGCTTGGTATACTAGGATTGACAACTATTTCACTAGGTTGGGCTTCACCAAGAGTGAAGCAGATGCAAACCTTTACCACATCATGGTAGAAGGTAATCCATTGATTATTGTACTTTATGTCGATGATCTGATTTTGACAGGTGATGATCAGCTAATCAAATCTTGCAAGGAGGACCTTGCAAGAGAGTTTGAGATGAAGGACATGTGCCTCATGCACTACTTTCTAGGCATGGAAGTGTGGCAGAAAGATGGGGAAGTATTTGTGTCTCAAGGCAAGTATGCTAATGAGATACTTAGGTGCTTTCACATGGAGAAGTGTAGACCCATGTAGACTCCTCTAGTTGGGAACTAGAGGAAGGAGGATACTACTTTAGGTGAGGTAGTAGCTACTACTGTTTATCGGCAGCTGGTGGGTTCACTTATGTATTTCATGAACACATGACTCGACTTATGCTTTGCGGTGAACCATCTGAGTCAAGCTATGGTTCAATCTACCAAGCTGTTTTGGAAGGCAACGAAGCATGCGCTGAGATATCTCATAGGCACTACACACTACAGATTATGGTATAGACGGAAAAAGGGAGTGAAGCTGCAAGGCTTCACAGATGCAGATTGGGCTGGTAGTCCATCAGACCGGAAGAGCACTTCTAGAGGAATCTTCAACCTTGGTTCAGCTATAGTTTCTTGGTATAGTAGGAAATAGAGATCAATTTCACTTAGCTCAACAGAGGCTGAATACATGGTTGTCAGTCAGGAAACATGCGAGGCCATTTGGATGCAGAATATTCTAGTGGGATCGTTTGGTCAATGATGGATCCTATGATGATATACTGTGATAATCAGATTTGCATAAAACTATCTCAAAATCCAGCGTTTCATGATAGGTCCAAGCATATAGATATTTATTACCATCATCTACGAGACTGTGTGGTCAAGAGGATCATGATGTTGTAATACGTTTTGACCGAGGAGCAGGATGCAGATATTTTGACTAAGGCATTGTCAAAATGAAAGTTTGAGTTCCATAGAGACAGGATCGGGGTTATTGATAATCCCTTTCTTGTTGAGAGGGAGTGTTGAAATGTGCAACAAGAAATGCTAAAAATAGAAGATGCTAAAAATAGCACTGCTATAAATAGTCAGGCTATAAATAGCATTTCAACCATTGGAGATCTTAGCTACAATGGGTGAAAAGTGAAAGTGCTAAAAATAGCATTTCAGGATCCCTTCCTATTTTAGTCAGTCCCTGGACTAAACATAGGAAGTAAAATTCGAATTTGATATTAACAACAGTTTGTAAATTGATTAATTAATTCATCTTGAGTTAATTAGTTAAGGAATTATGAACTTGAAGTCTATGTGAGGACATGCAACAGTTTCTCCATTGATTGAGATATTTATCCATCAGTTAAAGAGATAAGAGTGAGTTGTGATATTGAGTTGTAATTAGTTGGTTCAGTTAACTGAGTCAAGTTTAGTTAGATTAATTTAACAGTTTGTTAAATTAATGAGAGTTCAGTTAGTTAATGCTTGCATGCATGTAACTATTGTATTTCAGATAACTAAAGATTCACTCATGGATAACTCATGCATGTCAGTTCGATCAGAGACCCAGTTGAGATCAAATGGAGGGACAGTATACTATCAGTTGCTAGGATATTCCTTGCATGCAGAAGGAATATTATTCCTCAAGGATTGCGCAGTTGGACCTGAGGTTACAGTGAGTGTGATGAGGCCAATTCACACATGTGATATCATTGGACACCAATCAAAACTGCACAAGGAAATAGGAGGCTTGGAGGGCTTAAGGACAATATATTCTATGTCTATTGAGTCTATGTGGGGTATTATTTGATTGCAGAGAGAGCAGGATAGCTTGAGAGCTGATTCTTTTTGCAACTTGAACAATATTTCCACTTGTATGATAATACAGAGTTGGGGTTTTAGGCCGGTGCTTTCCCCGGTGTTATATATTATGTGTTATGGTTGATTACTTCTCATTCACAGTTATATTTGTTCATGCTTGATGTTGCTCATGTTTGATTAAGCTTCCGCTCAATTGTTTGTAGAAGTAGATCAAGTGTTTTGCTTTATTACATTGCATTACCAGGTGAGCTACAATGTGAAAATCTACAAGGAAATGGCAAGGCAAGGCTAAAACCACTGTCAATATAGATAAATATCCATGCCAATGACATCACATAACCAAAAAATGTCATGCATATATCATGCATCCAAAAATCATTAAGGAAATCACACATGCAACCTGTTACTTGCAAAGCAATCTAGTTGTAGTTGTTGATCCAATTTTTCCCTTGTGATTTCCTTCTTTTCTTTTATTTCTTTATCCAAATCCAATGTATGCCAAAATGCTCCAATAATAATCTATGTATGCAAGAGTATGAGAGAATTAGAGAACGAATGAGAGAGCCAAATATTGAATTGGAAAAAGTTGTGAAGTAATCCTCAAAAGACTTTTTATCATTTAGGCCTCTATTTCTTTCATTTTTCCTTCAATTTCCCTCTCATGCAAATATGTGTCTGTTCACCTTCCTTTTCTCCTATTTTTCTTTATTTTCATAAATAAAATGTCAATAATTTTGCTTTTCCTTTTCCAATCTCCATATCCAATAATTAATCACCAATGATACCCATCACTATGTTTTGCCCAACATTCAGCTTAGAATACATGTCCCATGACCTTGGTCTTGTTTTATTTAGATAGAAAATCATATAGTGGTTGTTACACATTAACTGGTATCAAAGCTTTGGTTTCAGTAAATGTGCGTGTAAGAAAACTACACCACTTCAATTTGCACACTTTGCATGTCTGCTAGGTATTTGTATCCCACCGCACAGGGAATTAAGTTTTCAAAAAATGGAATGACAAGAGTAAATGAACTTCTCAAATATATGATTGCAATCGTCACCTTAGAATTTGTGGTCTAATCATAGAAAGGAGAAGTGGTCATTTATGCTCTTGAATGTTACTATCAAGGTGCCATTCAACACTTGGATATAATGGCAGTCATCTTTGGAAAATAAGAATGTTGTTTTGAAATTTGAACAAAATAACTTGTTTCAAGAGGTTGGCATTTTTTGCAAATTTAGGAGTGCATCACATTTAACTCGAGATTTGGTTCTTGTTATAAACATTTTTGGGAACTGCAACCCCAATCATAAATGTCCATAAACAAAGGGCTCCTAAGTCCCTAAAAGTGTTGCTTCACTGCCTAAAGGAACAAGGTCAACTGATTACATCATCTCCCAGAAGTTCTCCACTAAAACCTGCTCAGAAATGGTCAAAACTAGACCATACTGAATACCCACTGCAGAGGGTGTGATGCATATCACCTTCCCAGTGTAAAGGGTGCGATGCATACTGAATGGTGCCTCTATATGGTGTGATGGTTAGGAATGGACAAATGACATGGACAATTTGCGAGGTGGAAGATCATGGAATCTTCCAGAAGCTTCCCCTCTGACACTTGCCTCTCTGTTTTCGACCAGGGATGAGTAAGAGATCATCAGTCTCCAAGTGGAATCAAGAACTATCAGAGAGAGGAAACTAATCAAGACCCCAAAAGATGACTCACGCCCCTACAATCATCTATATATGGATCCCTCATCACAGAGATCCAGGAGGCGAGAATTTTGTATCTTGTAGAGAAGTGCTGTTGGTTTTCTAGTGTAACTTCATAGTGTTGGGTGATATAAGATTTACTTAAGGTGAAGAAGGGCTTTCTTGCTGGAGGATGATGACAGGTCAGAAGATATGGTTGTAATCCTCCTGCTTTTCTTGATCTTAATAAAGCTATTCAAGTTTTCCTCCATATTCTTGTATGTTTGATTATATATGCATTTGTATGGTTAACACATATCTGGTCTTGTGTTATTTATGAATATAGATCTCTGTTCTTCGATAGTTGTATGTTGCTTTGATTCCACAGGTGATCTTTGAAGCTAGGCAGACGAAGAAGAAATGGCAAAGATCTATCGGGAAGGAGAGGAATCAAGTAAGGAACCAATCACAAGACTAAGGTTGGTGTCCTTTGTTCCACTCTTATCTATTTTCATAAAGGAAAGTGAAAGTAGACTTTACTTGTTTGTTTCTAAGATAGCTACCAGTCTTAGTGGGAATAGCAGCTCCGAGTGGACACTATTCTCGATAACAAAATGGCGACTCCACTGGGGAGTGAATAGATTGTTTGTTAGTTTATCTTTGTTTATTTTATAAACATAGAGACGAAGCCTGAAGTCAAGCCAGCTAGCCTTCAAATTGCATTTGTTATACAAATGCAAAGTAGATCAATGCTGCTTCAGTCTATCTCGAGGTTTTGTTTATGAATTAAACAATCGATCTGCAAATTTTCTAATTGCCCTAAGTGGTGGCTCTAGTAACCTCCTTAGATCAACCCCTATGATTTACATTTACTGAACATCACTTACTCGGCCTAAATCCCTGAACTGAATTGCAAATTGTGAGCAAAAACTGGTTAAAAGTCTCGCATTGGTACCATCACACCCTGCCTTCAAGGCAGTCTGTATGCATCGCACTTCTCGTATGCAGTAGGTGCATTGCATACTGAATTCCCTGTGTGACAGGTGCGATGGTCAGGGAAGGTTAACTTTACCTTCAGACTTTGGTTTTTTCCTCACTATTTTTAGTTCTATTCAGAAGTTTTGCTGTCTGTAGTCAGTGTATCTCTGTGAAAACCCCCTTCTCTTAAATCATTCTACCTCTATTGTACGAAGAACTGTAAGTGTTTTTATGTATTGTGCACCATTTTCAGTTCTCTTTTGCAAAGAATTAGCATAGTCGAACTGTCGTTTCTTAATCTGAAAGTGTTGTAACGGTCATTTTCAGTCATAGAAGACAATCCCATTGTTCTTGATAGTCGATTATACCGTTACTGTTGTATATGATTTGAATTAGTAGTTATTAAAGTGTCAAAAAGCAATTTTCATTTTGAAATCGCAAAGTGTCTCCCTTACCTTCACTTCATTTTGAAAAGAAATTTGTTGAGTATTGTCGCTTTGAAAATAATTCAGATTTGCACTTACCTTTGTTATCATCATTCATACATTAAGAAGGCTGAAAAACAAATACATGCATGTGCATTTGCATTTAGACTGTTTGGTTTGATTTAGGACAGTGCATTTAGTGTGTGCTCTGTGCTCTTTGTTGAAAGACTCTCAACTTTATTTCCTTAGTAGCTAGGATTTTCATTCCCAAAAGAAGATTAAACAACTATTTATCATCTTAGTCTGCATTTTAGGAATTGTATACACATCACGCGGTGAACCTGAAAGGCAAATTTTTAAACAAGATCAACTATAAAATAAATTTAATGAATCTTAAAACGTGTCAGGCGGAAAGAGTTAATTTTGCGGACAAAACAAACCTCCCTAGAAGCTTAAGGCTTTCTAGTGACAAACAAGACAATTAAGAACAATCCTTCTCTAAATATGCATTTACCATATAAGAAATCAAGTGTTTAGATCCTACCTGTAGTCCAACGCTGTTGTAGTAGTCCAGGCTCGTCGATCCGGATGAGCTCCTCCTTCACTTCGAAACCTGCATACACTAACAATCAAACGATTACATAATACCTGAATATCTCATAAAACATAACATATTCAACATATAGACCAAGGAGTATATGAAACAATTCATTAACAACAAATCATTGAGAAGAATGGACTTATTTGTATTAATAGGAAACAAAAGAAACCATTACAACCTGAGACTTGGTGTTGTGCAAGTTCCTCCCAGGGTCCAGCAAGAGTTTTCCTTTACTTTGATAAGCTCACCCACTTCCAAATGAAACAAGAAATGATGGGAATCTCTCCTCACAAGCTTCTATAAGGAAGTCCTAATTCCAGCAGCATCTACCCTTTGGAATGTTCAGCTTTCAACCTCCCCTCCTCTGGCCCAATGCCTGTATTTATAATGCTGTAGAGGAAGTTAATCAGGTCCAACATCAATGGTATAAGCCCCTCTTTTGGATGGGGTAGCTCCTCTCTTGATGGGATAAGTTCCTCTTTCATAGGGATACATGAACCATCTGGAGGCGCTCAATACACGTCAAACAAGCTTCTGGAATGCTCTAGAAATGACCACAAGTAACTTTTTTAAG
>APFE030120268.1:9833-39995 GCA_000404065.3 Pinus taeda | reverse complement strand
AAATGGGATCGACCGTACTTGAAACTAGATCAATCTCTTCGTCAGTTGACGGTAGATTGGGTAAAAGTTTACGGTAACCAGTTGGAAATTCTTGCTGTGGAACAGTAAGATTTTTCAACAATTTTGAGGCTTCATCCATGTGAGGGAAAATGTGAGTTTGATGACTCCCATTGCATAACTTACAAGGAAACCTAACTTTACCCTTTTTCCCAGGAACCTGACTATCACTGGTTGATGGATCAATGGAAAGTTGATAAGATTTTTTCGACCTTACTTCCAAGACTTTTGAAATACCGGGACAATTGACAAGGAAGTGGTCACCCTTACAAAGCCTGCAAGGGTATTTTGGTTTATGATGCATGTTGGAGTTTTCCTCAACACAACTAACACTTACAGCCGTGTTTGGTTGGTTGACTTCTTTCTTATCTTGCTTCTTCTTCTTCTTCTTCTTCTTCCCTTTCTTCTTCTTCTTAGCCACCTGGTTACTAGCATCGAGGCTTTTACCAAGCGAAGAGGAAGAAATGGAGGAAGAAAAATTAGGCGAAGAAGGTAAAGGGTCAACAGAAGGTGGGTGATGTTGAGATGGTGAACTCTGTTGAGGTGAAGCATTCGGTTGAGGTGGAACAAATGGAGTATTTTGGGCCAACGAAGTTGAAAATAACCATATCGGTAACCCTATTGTAAATCCAGGTAATGACAAAGTAGCCATATAAGGAGGACCAACATTTCCAAAGTAAGGAAAAGTACTAGGATTCTCATTAGGAGGGGTTCCTAGGTTGATAAATTCCGGAACATTTGCCATTATATTCAACTTCAGTGAATTTTATTAACAATTTAAAACTAAAATTTAACAATTAACAATTCACACCTAACAATTAAAATTCACAATTCACACCTATGGTCTCTAAAAGTAAAAACAAACAAATTAACACGTGCTATCAATCTAGGGTATCAAACCAAACACAAACAGTAGCTTCCGGACCAAAAACACTAGTTGGTGATGAAATCCAACCTCGTAGGATTCAGTACAGAAAGAGCGGGTGGAACAGTAACCCCGGCAACCTGCTTAATGAATAGACTGGACCAAGTTCCTCCACTTTAACCGTCTCGAGTGAAGTGAACCCCCCAGAAAATCCAAGTGAGTCTAGCCGACGTCTGCTCCAGGTACAGTGGGATCTTCCACCACCGTCACCTTGGGTAGAATCCTAGGATTATGGCCACTAAGGTTATCAACAGCAACAAATATATCTGGGGGAACAGTCTACACTCCGACAACACGCAAGGGCAGAGTAACAAGCTCAATCCCCTTACCGGCTCCTTGACATGGTTAATCCAAGGTTTAACGATAAGTGATCCCCAGGCTCCTCTACAAGAGGTATACCGTTTGTAATGCGTACGTGTCTGGCGTCGTTCCCAACGAGGGAGGATTGATCCCCTCACTGGTTCGGACACGAGCTCGTGCTTCTCCTTTAAGAGGGGCTTTCCCAGAATAAATGCAACAGTTGGATTTATCCTATCACAAGATAAGCTACTTGTTTGGTTTTGTAGTCTTGGAGAGTTAATTACTCTCCTACTCCAAGGCACTAGCCTGATCTATATTGGTGCTTCAGAGCCCTAGTAAAAGAAAAATTACTAAGTTGATTTTACTTTAAGCGTTAATTTTATGGCTTTTCTTTAAGACAAAAGGTAGTGGAGATGAAACTGATGGTGTGTAGACTCGACTCAAATCCATTAAAAAGATGCACCTAGGATGATTTACACTACTTTTCTTTTTCAATGAATTCTCTAGCTAAGAGAGTTGGAAAATGCAAAATTTGATAAAAGCAACTTTCTTAACAGACAATCAAAGAAACAATCTCTTTATCTTTTCCAAGAATACAACACATGACCACTCATTACTTTGCACGAAAATTCCTTTCTCTTGCAAAAACTTCAAATGCTACTTAAAACAAACTTTTTCAAATGAGATGTTTTTGTATTTATCCTATTTAACAAAGCATATAAAACTATTCTAACAAAAGCAATTTCAAAATTTATAAAAATCTATGAAACACTCACTCAAAAGAAAATCAAAAGGAAATTTACCTAAAAGCAAATCTAATGAGGCAAAAGCCTACTAAGATGATTCCAGGTTGTTTTACTCAGTAACAATCAAACCAAGGACCAGCTCATGCAGAATCATAAACCAGTCAAAAACAAAAATCAAACTCTTTTGTTCTTTTTCTTAAGAATGAAATTCACAACTCAATCAACAAGCTTCTTCGAAATTCCACAAAGAGACAACAAAAAGGTAGGTTGCTCACACAGGTAGACTTTATGACAGGTTCGACTCCTAAGAAGACTGATAAAACCAGAGAGATCCAAGGTTTCACAACTTCTAAAGCTAAAGTCACTACAGGACCAATGCAAAAATCAAACCCTAGGGCTAGAACTTCTATGAATTTCACTAAAACTCTTGATGCTAATGAAACAAGTTCAGGTGAAGATCTCTGACAGGTAACTAGTGGATCTGGGCAGTAAAAACTAATTAAAGACAAAATCTAAGAGGAAAAAATGGAAAAACGCAATTTTCTCAATTTTTGACAGGGTACGCAGGCAACCTGTTCAGACAGGTGCGTGCCCGCTCTGTGCACAAAGCTGCAAGGCATACAGGTACACACTGTGCTCAACTCAGAGGGTGCATACTACTGGAAAAACCAAGAAAAACTAAAATCTAATCTAGCTCTAAGCTAGCCCACCCAAATACACAGTCAAACAGCCAAAAACCAGAAAACAAATGAGTTTTCTCAGATCAAAGTTTCACACAAATGAAAAATCATTCACATCAATGGAGTCCCCAGCGGAGTCTCCAATTTGTCAGGCAAAAAGAGTTAATTTTTCGAACAAAACTAACCTCCCTAGAAGCTTAAGGCTTTCTAGTGACAAACAAGACAATTAAGAACAATCCTTCTCTAAATATGCATTTACCATATAAGAAATCAAGTGTTTAGATCCTACCTGCAGTCCAATGCTGTTGTAGTAGTCCAGCCGCGTCGATCCGGATGAGCTCCTCCTCTCCGAAACCTGCATTCACTAACAACCAAACGATTAAATAGCACCTGAATATCTCATAAAACAAAACATATTTAACATACAGACCAAGGAGTATATGAAACAACTCATAAAAAATTGTTGAGAAGAATGGAATTATTTGTATTAATTGGAAACAAAAGAAACCATTACAACCTGAGCCTTTGTGTTGTGCAGGTCCCTCCCAGGGTCCAGCAAGAGTTTTCCTTTACTTTTATAAGCTCACCCACTTCCAAATGAAACAAGAAAGGATGGGAATCTCTCCTCACAAGCTTCTATAAGGAAGTACTAATTTAAACAGCATCTACCCTTAGGAATATTCAGCTTTCAACCTCCCCTCCCTTCTGGCCCAATGCCTGTATTTATAGTGCTCTAGAGGAAGTTAATTAGGTCCACCATCAATGGGATAAGCCCCTCTTTGGATGGGGTAGCTCCCCTCTTGATGGGATAAGTTCCTCTTTCATAGGGATACATGAACCATCTGGAGGGCTCAATACACGTCGAACAAGCTTCTAGAATGCTCTAGAAATGACCACAAGTAACTTTTTTAAGATGAAACTTGTGCCTTTTGACCTTTACAGGAGTACGTACCCACCCCTTTACATACAGAGCGTACAAGTACGTAGGTATTGTGAACTTGGGTTGCGTACACGCAGGTAAGGTTGAGAGAAACTGCGTACCCAGAGATAAATACATTTTTAAAGACTTTCTCTCTTTCTTGAAGTTTGACATGGAGAGCAGAGGTATGAGACTTGCCAAGGAGGATAATATGACAGTTGATGGAGCCATACTAACTGCAAATAGTCATGGTGACAAATTTTAGTGTAACAAAACACATAACATCTAGAGGTCTAGGCTAGAGACGCATTCTGGCGTCGTAAAACTTGGTAACTGTTGTTTTCATTGTTGGTTGGTTGATTCCTCCACTCTGAGATGGCAAGTGCCAGTACGGACTTGTGCTCGCACGTACCGTCGAGTATATATTGGGAGACCACAATAGGTTGCATCCTTTATCCTTAGGAAGCCATGTCTGCCGCCCTATCGATCGCAATGCACTGAACACAACATTCGAGAAGATTGACTGCTGTACCGTAAAAAGTATTATGTAGTTTTGTGATTGGTTTGGTAATCCCCTCTACTTAGATTTCCAGAGAAGTCTATTTTGCTCCTTTTCAGTCTCCTTAAAAGAAGAGGTCCATCTGAGCACTTGTCACTTCAAGCTCATTAAAAATCGAAGGCGACTAAAGTCATATTTTGTTTTTTCTCGACTCTTTAAAATTGAAAAAACAAGTTACGTCAAAGCATCTAAAATTTATTTTAATTGGAATAACATCACAAATTCCCTCATTGGTCTTTAGGTTGAGAAAAATGGAGTCTACCAACCAAGGATTTCCCCTTGGAGGAAATCCTAGTCCTTTCTCCTCTTGGAGAGATGTTGGTGCACCCTATATGGCCACATTATCACTTCTAGGGTTGACGATTGGTTTTCCCATATGGCTCTTCTCTACCTCTGTCGTTCAGAATACCGTAATTCCTGAACAGTCAAGTCAGCAACTAGATGATACTAGAGTTGCCCCCAACCTTCTACTTCATCTGTTTCTCCCTCCCCTCCTTTCCCTTCACTTGATAAAGTTGGTAAAGCTCAAGATCAAGTAACTAAGAAGAAGAAGAATCGGAGAGAGAAAAAAGAAAAGAAGAAGAAGGAACCAAAAGTGAAAGGGGGCAACCATGTGTCGTCTAGCGAAAATCCTCACACTGCACCTTGTAAACCTAAATCTCCATGTGTCATTTGCAATGGAGACCACTATCACCGAGATTGTCCTTGCATCTCTCGGATCTTAAGGGACTGGTCTCCTCTAACCCTTTAAACCCATAAGGGTGGTCGTTTCCTAGCTTGCATAAAGAAAGGATCTGGGGCAAAGCTTACAAAAGATGAAAGCCCCATAAAAAATGGCATTTTAGATGAGACATCCTTATTATACGACTGGCGAGCAGTGTTACCGCAGGGTTCAAGCTCATTTAAAAATAAACCTACCATGAGTAGTTTTAACGCGGAATTCAAGCTCGTTAAAAAATAAACATAAGCAATGAGCAAATGTTTCCCCCAGAGTTTAAGCTCATTAAAAAATGAACTAGTAAATAACCATTGTGAATGCCTTATCGTCAGCTTTTGAGCCTTGGTCATGTTCTCATCATCACCTCCACTCTGTTTTTAGTCGATCATTCACCTCCATTTGATTTTTTACCCTCTCGAGGAACATCTGCGAAGAGTGATTCTATTAGCCATCCTTGTGACACTACCATGATTCGAAAATTCCAAACCTTACCTGGAATCAACTGCTACCCGAAATCATCACTCATTCCTCGAAAAACGAGTCTCCTTTAAGCTCTTTTCAACTGACTCGTAAAATATGAAAAGATTACCGAGTGATTAGCCTCTCCAGCCTATTAAAGTCATCAGAAGTGCTATCCCTCCTCTAGATTTTAATCTTTTTGGACCTGAGGGATTATTACACAAAAAGATCGAGTGCTTGTCTTTTTCGGCTCGTTAAAACTATCGAAAATTCATCCCTTTCGTATTATTTTACACCTTTTCAGACTTAAGGGATTATATGATGAAAATGAATCTTTGGAGTCTCCTTTCCGTCCCTTTCACACTCTCTAAAATTGAAAAGGACCGAGTTATCTTTGTCGTTAAACTCGTTAAAACCGAATAGCGACAAACTCATCCAAATGGACGAGAATGAGTTTCACTGTTGTTAGGCTCATTAAAATATAGCGACAGGTTCGCCCGAACGGCGGATTATAGAACAAGCATATGTTATCCTCCTCAATATTGACAAAAATAAAGAGGTACTGGTTAGCAAAGACTGGGCAAAATTGGGAATAAAACTTGAAAAAACTTTATTGGTAGCAAGTCGCTCTTGAACATGACACTTTCCTTCCGCATCCGAGCCGGGTTGGGTTGTTCCGTTCACTGGTCATATCACCATTGGTCCGTCACACCATCCATATTTGGGGTTAACGCTACCAATCCATCATCATTTCACCGATATGTTCAAGAGAAGTCATTCAGAGAATTCACCTGTGTCTCACCCGCTGCAATACATTCACACTCCATTCTTTTCATGACTGCCACCCTGAACACTGTATCATCAGATCATTTTCAGCTCCAAAATCATTTTCTTCGTTCCGTGTCATAGAGGTGGGTTTCATTAAGGCCCTCCTACGATGGGTCACTTCTTGTCAACATCAGCTCATTATCCAAGAAGTTGACCCAGGAATAACCCTTTCAGTACTTTGAAGCTTGCATGCCTCAATGGCAAGTTTCTCACTTTCGGCAACAGATTTACATTAATGGCCTTCGACTGAGAGATTTTGTGTGGTGTTCGACGGCAAGTCATTTTTCACACCACGTGAATTGTACTGCAGTACCTTGAGGGTCATTGTCATTATTGGTGATTCCTCTCACTCCTGTTAACAGCTTACATCATTGGCTGGTAATCACGCGATGTCTTTCCATGTTCGACTCCAGAACATTTTTCACATGGATCGACTTGTACTCCGAGTGAAGAATGAATGAGTTTGAAGACCCCGGATCTAGTTTCATCCATCCGGGCTGTGATATATTTAGGAATATAAAGACATCAAATGTACATCATTGTCGAACAGATGATCATCCAAATCAAAGGATGAGAGTCTAATCATCAGTCTGCCACACAGACGATTGTTTGTCCTATGTACATGAAAATGAATTTATAAAGCTAAGCATGGGAATGCCCGCCTCATCTAGATCATGAAAAATGTTGTCAAGATAATGTATTGTATTGTATCTTACTACAAGTCACCTCGCAGCTCGAAAAAACTTCGGATCCTCATGGTAAAGCATTTCACCCGACATCAAAAGATTAACAACCTCATGCTTTAGGGGGCAACTGTTATAGACATTTTTGGGCACTGTAACCCCAATGATAAATGTCCATAAACAAAGGGAACCTAAGTTCCTAAAAGTTTTGCTTCATTGCCTAAAGGAACAAGGTCAGCTGATTACATCATCTCCTAGAAGTTATCCAATAAAAATTGCTCAAAAATGGTCAAAACTGGACCATACTGAATACCCAGTGCAGAGGGTGTGATGCATATCACCTTCCCAGTGTAAAGGGTGTGATGCATACAAAATGGCCCCTTTGTAGGGTGCGATGGTCGGGAATGGACAAATGGCAGGGACAATTTGTGAGGTGGAAGATCATGGAATCTTCCAGAAGCTTCCCCTCTAACACTTGACGCTCTCTGTTTTGACCAGGGATGAGTAAGAGATCATCAGTCTCCAAGTGGAATCAAGAAATATCAGAGAGAGGACACTAATCAAGACCCTAGAAGATGACTCACCCCCTACAATCATATATATATGGATCCCTCATCACAGAGATCTAGGAGGAGGGAATTTTGTATCTTGTAGAGAAGTGTTGTTGGTTTTCTGGTGTAACTTCATAGTGTTGGGTGATCTAAGCTTTACTTCAGGTGACGAAGGGCTTTCTTGCTAGAGGATGATGATAGGTCAGAACATATGGTTGTAATCCTCCTATTTTTCTTGATCTTAATAAAGTTATTCAAGTTTTCCTCCATATTCTTGTATGTTTGATTATATATGCATTTGTATGGTTAACACATATCTGGTCATGTGTTATTTATGAATATAGATCTTTGTTCTTCAATAGTTGTATGTTGCTTTAATTCCACGGGTGATCTTTGAAGTTAGGCAGATGAAGAAGAAGCAGCAAAGATTTATCAGGAAGGAGAGGAATCAAGTAAGGAACCAAGCGCAAGACTAAGGTTGGTGTCCTTTGTTCCACCCTTATCTAATTTCATAAAGGAAAGCGAAAGTAGACTTTACTTGTTTGTTTCTAAGATAGCTACCAATCTTAATGGGAATAGAAGCTCCGAGTGGACACTATTCTCGGTAACAGTTGCCTCGACTTGAACACAGGTATTTATTTTGGCCTAGATTAGATATTTCTTCAAAGCTTAGAGTAGGAAATTTGAGACTCTCAGAAAAAATATTTTGGTAAGATGCTACTAAAGCTACAGACTGAAGTCATTTTTTTCCATTTGAGGTTAAGCCTCAACGTTAGATAGTTGGGAAAAAGAGAGTTATCTAACACTAAAAAAGTATATTTGTATGATGATTATGTTATCTTTAGTGTTGATTATCAAAGTATTCAATAACCCCAACAGTTATATACTTTGCTCCATTTGAGCTCGCTTGCTTGAACTCTTGAACTCGCTCACTTGCATTTTGTGCTTACTTGATTTTTCTTTTGCATGATGGGGTGTCAGCTACCACCACACTCAAACTAGTGATTTTTACAATGACTTGAGTTTTACTACTCAACCTTGTTAAATTTTGACTTACATTGATTCAAATAGATGTTGGGTTCAACTGAAAGTGCACTTCAAAATTACAATTCAACTTCATTTTAGTACTGACTCTTACAAAGAGACTATTGCAAGTTAAAATTTAATTTGATTACAATTGATTTGCTGAATGATTCTTAATGCATTGAATATGTAAGATTTGATTTCTCCCTTGTTGAAGTGGTTGACAACTTTGATTCTTAATTATTTTAGATGATATTACAATTGTATGATGCTTGTGCTCGATTGTGCTTGAACACTTGATTATGGTCTTCGCAGCGACTTAATTGCAATTTCTTTCTTGTTTTCTATATTTATATTTGATTACATGTACTTGATGTGCTTTCCTTGTTTGTTGTATATAATGATGAATGTTGTATATGTCAAAACTAGTCATAAAAAAACATGAGTCTCCATGAAAAATTCACCATCGCACACAACTCCAAGTGTTGCTAAGATATCCTTATATTCAAATTTCAGGCAGGTCTAGGACATATTCACCAAAAAAAATTGATTTTATTATGGTCATTACAAATTTCTCTTTAGTACTCAAGAATGACCTTAACAAAGGGAGAGAAAACAATTTGTGGAAAATGAAGCTATCAACTAAACTCCCTTTTGTATTAGAGAAAAGTATAAATATGAGCAATTATCTAGTGACTAGTTTTTGGTAAATTTTGCATTCAAGGGAGATAATAAATTTGTAAGAACTACTTCTACTCTATTATTAATATTGAGAAGCCATTTCTCGACCAATATTTTGCTAAAGAATTTCGCATGTCTCTTGAATTACTCTGTGAACAAGGACTTCTTCTAAAAATTAGATTAGATATTTTCCTTCTAATTTCAAATTAAATTGGCTTAGTTGCTTTGCTAAAGATACGTGTATGTTCTTCGGATTGTTTTGCGGGCATGGGTTTCTTCTCTAGAGTGTAGAATATATTTTCCTCTTTCAATTTCTAGTTAATTAAATTAGTTGTTATATATCCATACTTTGGCATAAGGAATAGATTAATTACATATGATTTTTATGGGCTCATGTGATAAGAATTTGTGTGTCGTAGCACTATTTTGTGTAGGTGTACATTCTTTTGCATGCTAGAATAGCTACACATCCCTTCATTAACTCATCATATTTTAATACTTTTATTTATTTAAAATTGGGGTGATCTTTTCTTTTCTAAAACTAGTTTAGATTGTAACATTATCACTTAATAGTTCTAGACTAATCCTTTTTGTTGAATTGCATCATCTTTGTTTTGCAATTTATAGAGTAGTATTTTGATGGTTTTTAGTCTTTATGTATAAATCACTAAATCCCATCGAAATTGGCTATTGGGTCATCAATCTAGAGGATTCAACTATCTAAAATAGGGGAGAATCTAATTGGGCCTATTTTCTTAAGCGAGTCTCTTGATTGATTAGTGGTTCATTTCCACCTATGAACACTTCTCTTATGCTAGGAGGGTTTAATCTTTGTGTCATTGTTTATAGATGATTCGCACATAGGCCATGTTCATCCCAACCAACACAAAAACAAAATTGAGTTTGTAGTTCCCATTCTTAACAAAAATATTTTTAGGCATATAATATATTAGTATGCTCACACTCTTGGTATTGTTCCTATCACACCTCTTTCTTTTACCCAAAAGAAATAGGAGAAGGGACCTTGTTAGATATAGGGATGGTTGAGTCTTAGTATGAGATATTAAATAATTGGTCAATCTAGGGTTTCTCTAGTATCTCCCATCCCTTCAATCAAATTCCCCTTATCCTCTGAACTTTGTCCAATGAAGAATTAGGAGGAGAATAAGAACAATATGCTACACTCTACAAATATGATAACAATTATCAAGAGGGACTTATCCTAATGGCCTCTCAGGGGAGATTTAATATGGAACACCTTAATCAGCCTTGGTTAGCAAGAGATGTGGCCAAGCTCATCCTAGCCCAAAATTTACTCAAACATCTTGATAGCGTATTTCCCAAGTATGACCCAGACATGTCCATTAAGCCCAAGTATCACATTGAGAAATTCATTTTGGCCATTACATTGATTAATGTGTAGCACGAATATTTCATGTTCAAACTCTTCCCATATATGTTTGAGCATAGGTTGTCAACTTGGCAATTCAATTTTCTAGTTGGGTCTAATACTAGTTGGAACATATTTTAGACTTACTTTGGAAAAGTCAGGGGTGTCGAGTTTTTCCTCAAGGTTGTTCTATGGAAGAACAATGCCAAGGCACCCTGTGGAGGATAGTATCCTCCCTACTTTAGGCCTCAAGCTAGATATTAGAACTGAGGGGTTATCCCTCAAACTATCACAATAATTGTTCAGAGTGAATTCTATATAGGCTCCTTAAAAACCTTCAAATGCTAGATTTAAAGATTGGTTAATGAATGAAGTGTTGGAGAAATGTTACAGGCTAAAACAAACCTCAAATAACACTTCAAACGAAGAACTTCCTAGTGGGTAACTTTATCTCATATTGCAAACAAAAAAACATTGTTTATGGAAGTGGTAGAAGACATATTCCAAATATCAAATAATGTCACATCACTCCTTGCCACTGAGAAACAAGATATGAGAAGTGTTGTTTAGGATGGAAGTCTTTAGCACTTTTGGTAAGCAAGAAAATGTTAAAGTATTCAAATGAGGCTAATAGTTTGCAAGAAACGTACTAGCCATAAAACTTACATAGCCCTATATTTTTATTGAGATTTCCTTTAAGACTAACATGCAATAATAAATTTTGTACCTATTTGAAAGTATTTAAATAAAAATATCACTCAAAATATCAAAATAATAATCAAAGAAGACACAACAATGGCATGCATTTGCATTGAATCAACATTTGATTAAATACTCAAAAGGCAATAGTAAAAAACAATGAGAATAGATCTACATTGCAAATTTTTATTGTTGTAATAAAATCACTCAAGATTATAACCATTGAGAAAGGAAAGGAATCCTCATTTATAAGAGAAATGTACATAAAAGTGAGAGGATATAACAAAATTATGTAATGTCGGTTGTTAATCCTCTAGCTTGGTCTTATCTCTAGTATAATGACCATTATGGGGCTTAATCCTCTAGCTCGGTCTTATCTCTAGTATAATGACCATTATTGGGCTTCTTAGACACTCTTCGTCTTCAATTTGTAGTATAATGACCATTATTGGGCTTCTTGGATGCTCTTCCTCCAAACCCCCTTTTTTTTTGTAAGCTAAGGAGGGACCATTCTTTTATATTACTTCGAATTGAAACCAGTACATCTCCATGGTGGCCTCAACCTGCCCCGGAGGGAAACCGGGTCTGTTGGCCACCTCAAGTTTTTGACAGCCATCCAAAAACCAAACATCCTAATTCTTCTTGTCCATGCTATGTATACTAAACATTCATAAATATTACTACTATTCCTATTTTGCATTGTATAATCAAACTAGACGCCTCAACTATCTTTCAACTTTAAACAAAACTGCAGAGAGCATACCCATGTCCTCAGATGCTTCCTTTCTTGTTTTCCTTCTGTCCATCTTCTTCCTTTACACCCATGTTCATCTTCTCTATTAGCTATTGAATCTCGTCCAATTTTTTGTCCTGCATCATCATGGTGATTTGAATGTTTTTCATCTCTCTCCTCAGATTGGGAATTCCTTGGGATAATTCTGCCATTTCTATTGCAACTTGCTCCATGGCCTTTGCCAGCAGCCTTTTCATCACCCAGTATACAGGCAGGGCCTGTTTATACAGTGCCATACGTCCTCTTGTATTTCTTGGATCAGGTAGCAGGTATTCCCAATCTTCCATTTCTGATCCTGATTGGGCCTGGGCTGCTTCTTCCTCCAAGTGTTGTATTATTCTTCTGATGTCCTTGTTGGTATTTTCGCAGTAGGATTGCTCTACAAACTGAATCTTTTTCTCCAAGGTTTTCCTGTATTTTCTGGCTGGTGACATTTCTCGCTTCTCCTGTTTCCCTGTTGGTCGCCCCCTTCCTTTGCTGCATCGTCCTCGTCCTCGGCCTGCTCTTCCTTTGTTCCTATAATTTCCTCCACATCCCCGACCTTTCGCGCTAGAGGTGCTCCCGAATTCTCCTTCTTCCTCATGCCCCTCGCTTCTCCTTTCTCCATGTTCCCTTTCTTCTTGAGGTTTATCCTTCGTTAAGCCCCCGATCTCCCTGGCCCTCTTCCTTGGCTGCTCGGTTCCATCCTGGTCTGAGTCGAACATCTCTACTTCATCCTCAGAATCAACCTGGATTGTGTGGTATTGATCCTCATTTTCTCCATCCGCGATTTCCTTCCCCTTTTTCCCTACGCTGCTTCGGCCTCTGGTCTCTTCTTTCACCTCATCTCATGTTCGTCTCCTTATTTCCATTTTGTTTCTCCTTCCAGCTCTGTCTGTCATTCCTCTCTGCTCCCTCTGCCCTTTTATAATTCTACCTAGTTATTCCGCCACCCTCTCTCTTCACTCCCTCTCTGCTGTTTCGTTTATCGGTTTCCCAGCCTTGTTTTGCCTTCCTCATTTATTACATCTCCCCTGCCTCTTCTCGTCGTTACTCCTTCCTCGATCCTCCTGCCACCTACCGCGTCCATGATCACCCACCGCTCGTCGTCTTTCCTCTGCACCTTCGTACCTCCATCCATTCTCATCCGCATTACCTCCATCACCTTCTTTCTTCATTGCTTCCCCACTGCCCCTCCTCGAAATGCTGTCCCTTCTGCTAATCGCCCTGTCCGCCTTCATCATTACCCACTCCACTTTTGCCTTCTCATCCTCCCTGTCCTGACTTGTGATGATTGCCCTGATCGTCGCCATCCTCACCTCGATCAGGGGTCTTTGAGTGTCTTTTTTATTGTTTTGTGGTTCAATTATGGTCCTGATTGATTATTGTAATGAATTCCTCCCACCCCAGTTTGTTCCAAATTGTTGACCAACTACTATCGATCTTTTCCCTCTGTTCTTTACATCCCCTGTTAGCTAAATAATCTGCAGCCTTGTTTCCTTTTCTCTTGAAATGACTAAATATTTTGTATTCTATTGTCCTTAGAATTTCAGATAGGTCTTGAACGACCCCTGCCGTCCTCCAGCTTTTGGCTACTTGCTCCCAGTCCTTTCCATTGTTGAGTTTTCATAGCATTTCCACTACTATCTGTGAGTCACCCTCTATTTCCAGATTCGTGTACCCATTTCTTACTGCTATCCTTAGTCCTTGATAAACAACCCATAATTATGCTTCATTATTTGTCATTTTGCCTCCCCCTTCCGCGTACACCCATCTTGTTTGGTTCTTGTTGTCTCTAAATATTCCCCCAAAGCCAGCGGGCCCTGGGTTTCCTTTAGAGGCCCCGTCAAAATTCAATTTAATGAATTGCGGTCTTGGATACCTGAACTATTCTGGACTCTAATTCTGGGTTTGTTGCTTTTTTTCTTTTTTCGGGTACACCATGCCATAATCCATATTTAGTTTCATTAATATTCTTTCTTCTTCAGGGTTCGCTTTCCAATCCTCCTCCTCCCAGGTCTCTGCCAGAACGGTCTCTCTGATTGCATTTTGAGTTCCTGTCCATATTTTTCCAGGGTGTTGACCTTATCCAGGAAGATCCTACGGTTTCTTTCCTTCCAAAGATGCCATATAACAAACCTTATAGCTAAATTCCAGGTTCTCCTTACAACCTTACATGAGAATTGTCCCTTTCCCCACTGAAATATAGTCTTTTTGATGTCGCTGGGATCTCTATTTGATTTACCGAAGAGGCTTCTGATCTCTCCCCATTGATGTTGAGCCAATGAGCAGGAGTTCAAAATGTGTTCCTGGGTTTCTATCTTCATCTTACAAAGACTACATCTTGGTGGTCCCAAGAATCCTCTTCTCTGGATCTTGTCCCATGTCAGGATCCTTTATTTTCCAACTAGCCAGACGAATATAGCTATCTTTGGCCACCACTTACTATTCCAAATTTCTTCCCATTCTATTGCTTCTCCCTCCCTCTCCTGATGGGTTACTAAATAGTAAGCTTCCTTAACTGTAAAGGCTCCTCTTGTAGATTTTCCCCATCTAAGAATATCTTTCCCTTGTCTTTCTTTGATTTTCCTTGATTCTAGTTCTTTTATATATTTTCTTTGTTGCTCTTGATTTATATTTTCATCCCATTCCTCTGGTTTTCTCCACTTTCTCCATATCCCATCTGTCTCCCCTTCTTTCCAGTAATCTCTTACGAGTTATCGCCCCTTCGTGATTTCTTTTTGATGTATACTCTGAAGGTTATGTATACTGGCCATTTTGTCTCTTTACTGCCATTCCTCTTCCCAAAATCTGGCTGTTCCTCCTCCTCGTATTTCCCAGAATGCATAGTTGTTTACAATGTTTCTATTCTGACTTGCCAATTCCCAGATTGTAGAACCTTTTGGGATTTCCTCTGCTCTAAGGATGCCCTCTGAAGTTGTAGGCATATTATATTTTTGTGTCCATATTTTCTTCCACAAATCATTTCCTCCTCTCATCCACCTCCACCACAGTTTCGCCACTAACACCTTGTTCAGAATCTCAGGGTCCCTTAGTCCTAATCCCCCTTCTTCTTTTCTTTTTGTCAAGTTTTTCCATGAAACCAGAGCCCATTTCCTTTGCTACTTTAGTCCTCCCCATATGAATTTTCCAAATATTTCCTTAATTTTAGTGCACACCCCTTTGGGGGCAGCCATTATAGATAGGGGGTAAATTGGTATAGCTTGAAGAACTGATTTCAATAGTACCAATCTACCAGCTATGTTTAACGATCTGAAAGACCAGCTTGCAAGTATATTCTTGATCTTTTCTATGATTTTCTGCCAGTTTGCCAACCTTGTGGGGTTTATGTCTAGTTGGTTCCCCAAGTACTTTGTAGGAAGTTCACCCTATCTGAATCCTAGCATCCTGATTAAATGAGTTTTGATTATGTCTGGAGTGTTGAAGATGAAGGTGCATGATTTTTCTTTGTTTATTTCCATACCTGAGGCTTCCATAAATAATTCCAACGTCCTCTTAACACCCCTTACCTCCTTTATTGATACTTCGCAGAAGATCATAATGTCGTCCACAAACTGTTGATGGGTAATGGGTAGATTATTTCCCCATAACCTCAAACCTTTAATTTTCCTTTCTCTTAGATGTTTCTTAAAGTACCTTCCCAGATCCTCCACGGCCAATATAAATAAGAAGGGTGATAAAGGACCCCCTTGTCTAATTCCTCTAGTGGCCTTGAAGGTTGAAGATGGCGTCCCATTTACCATGATAGAGAAAATAGGTGTATATATCATATTATAAACCCAATCTATCCATCTCCTGCTGAATCCGAAGGCTGCAAGAATTGTCTTGAGGTATTTCCAGTTTAAGCGATCGTAAGATTTTGACAGATCTAACTTTATCATCATGCCTCTCTAATTTTTTTGTTTTAGAGAATGAATCGTTTCCTGGGTTACTACAAGTCCATCAAGGATATGCCTTCCCTCTGCAAACCCAGTTTGTTCCGGTGATATTATGCTTGGGAGGATGGGTTTTAATCTTTTGGCTATCAAAGTGGAAATTATTTTATAAATTACAATGCATAGGGTGGTTGGTCAAAAACCTTGGGTAGTTTCTGAATTAGCATTTTTAGGAATCAGAGTAAGGAAAGTAGACTTGAGACCCGGCCATACCTTTTGTTTTATGCGCGATTCCTCTACTACCTCCAATATCTCTTGGCCAAGAAAATGCCATCCTACTTGATAAAACTCCACTATGTATCCATCTGGTCCTAGCACTTTGTTTTTCTTCATACTCTTCACAGTTTCCTCCACTTCCTCTAGAGTAGCTGCCCTCATTAGTGCCTTATCTTGTTCCTCTATTATTAATCTAGGAATCTCTTTACCAATGAGGTATGTAGCCGCTTCCCTGTCTGCTTGTGGTTCTGTTAATATATACTTATGATATCCCACCAAGGTCTGCTCGATTCCTTCGTGGTCTATTATCCTTTCTCCTTCTTCGTTTTGGATGGAAAAAATCCTATTCCTTTGCCTATGCTGAATCATGGCTTGGTGAAATAATTTAGTGTTTCTTTCCCCTTCATGTAACCAATTTATCCTAGATTTTTGTTGCCAAAGGATTTCCTCATGTTTCCTCCGCTCCTCAAGTTGGCTCAATATATTTCCTTCTTCTTTACTTCATTCCTCGTTTCTTCCTTCTGTGATAATTTGTTGTTGTATCTCTTCCATTTCTTTCTCTAGCTTTTGTTTTTCCATCATTATATTTCCGAACTCTTCCTTATTCCATTTTTCAATTTTCCCTTTGATTTCTTTGAGTTTTAATTGAAAAGTATGCATCTTGGCGTTTCCTTTTTGAGTGCTCTGATTCCACCATTCCTCTATCTTAGATAAGAACTAGGTATTCCTAAGCCAGAAAGCCTCGAACCTGAAGGGTCTTTTGTGGGGGTTTTTCTTAATGCCAATTTCCAACCTAATTAGCCAATGATCAGATTCCATCACTGGCATGATCTTAGCTTCAACAAAAACATCCTGATTCATTATTTTTTCTACTATAAGGAATTGATCTAGTCTGGAAGCTATTTGATTTCACCCGCCCCTTCGGTTGTTCCAGGTGTGGATGCCATTAATTGTTGGAATGTCTATCAGCCTTTGTTCTGTAATCATCTCATTGAACTCCTCCATGTTTTGGTCTGGTCTTCTTGTGCCTCCCCTCTTTTCCTCTATTGTTCTTATCATGTTAAAGTCACCTCCTACTATCCAGGGAGTTTCAGGAAAGATCCTTCTTATGGACTGCAAATTCTTGAGGAAGTTTCTCCAGTCCCTTGGTATATCGGTCCATAGACCCCTGAGATGAGGATCCATTCCTCTAATCCTATCATTCTAAATAAGCCTGTAAGGATTCTGGGGAAGCTTATCCAATTTTCAACATTACCTCTTCAGGGTTCCATAGGATAGCCAAACCCCATGCTGTGCCATTCGCATCCTGACCCATCACCTCATATTGAATTTTTTGCTTTTTAACTGTCCCTTCTGGTTGTTGGCTACTAATTTTCATCTCTTGAATTATCATTATGCTTGGCTTATCTTTCTTTATCCTTTCCTTTAGATACCTCTGCTTTCCTTTACCGTTGAGACCCCTAATGTTCCAACTTGTGACTATCATCTTATAACTTTTTGGATTGTTGTTGAAATACCTCTAAAAGAGGTATAACCCTACCTAAGTTGACCAATATCTCTCCCACCGCTTGTATAGTTTCGTTCATTGTTCGTCTCCCTCATTTCCTACCTCCTTTTCCAGTATTGTCCATTCCCAGAATTTGGGTTCCTTGAGTTCCTGTTTGATCTGTCTGATTTCCTGAAGTTATTCCCTTCTTCTCCTTATATTTCTGGAATGTTTCTTTATACAATTGCTTTTGAGTTTCTGGGATGAACCTTTCATCAAGATTCTTCCAATCCTGTAGCAATATTTTCATGATTCTTTCCTCCTCATTCACGTTTTCCTTTTGTGTTTCTACCCCCCCTGGGTTTGTTCTGTTGTCACCTCCATACTCTCCTCCGTTCCTTCTCTGACCTTACTGTACTAATTTCGGTCCTTAGTAATTTCCATGGGTTCCTCCGTGGTTTCTTCCTTTCCAGGCTCCTCCTCCTCCTCCTATAAGACCTGAAATTTATTTTGTCATTCGGCTGGTACTGGTTTTACAGATTGTTGCGTCCTTGATATTTCCTTTCTTGGCCTATTTTTTCTTTGGACTTCCTGGAAGCCCGCTTCGCTTTCATTCCTTCCTTCTGACCCCCTTTACTCCTCTTCCTTCTTCCTTGTTGTTTCCTCTTCTTTATTCAGTGGGAATTGTTTGAAGAGGTGTCTGTATTCATGGCACCTTCTGCATCTAAAGGGTATGTGTTTGTAGTCCATTGGTTGTTGCCATATTTCATCGTGATACTCAACCTCTATGTATTCCGGCAATGGTTCTGCTATATTCATATAGATGCATATCCTTGCACAGGATGTATACTTCCCTCTTTTTGTTGATTTTGCAACTTTGACAAAAGTCCCAACTATATTTCCTATACCTTCCAGGATATCAGGGTCCCAGAACTCCATTGGCAATCCAAATAGTCTTACCCAGATGGGTGCTGCTAGCATTTTTTCATGGTTTGGATTGTATCTGTCTTCCCAATGTCTCATGAATAGTCCAGAATTATTCATAAAATATGGTCCTCCTTCAAAGGCTCTTTCCTTATCCTCCAGATTTGCAAATATCACTGTAAAAAAACCCTTTGCCCCTAGGTTTAGGTCTATATGCCCTTTCGGCTTCCATTGTTGTTGTATCCACTTAGCTAGGTCTCTTTCTGTCAGCCAGAACCCTACAAACATGCATATCAAGGCGTGGTATCTCATATAAATTTTGTAGTCTTCAAGTTTATTGTTGGGGATTACATACTTGGTTTTTTTCTGGGCTTTGGGAAGGCATCTACCTCCGAGCTTGGTTTGCCACTGATTTCCCAGTACTGGCGCATCATTGCTTGTCTCCTCTTGGTTTCTTTGCATCCCGAGTCCACTTGATTCCCCTGCCGCTATATTTTTGTAGGAGGGGATCTCTCCCCTCCCCATCACCCCTTCCATGGTACTCTTCAGTCATGTCTTGGAATTTTATCCCACCTCTTTTGTTTCCGGCTCCGTCGTTTCTTTCGCGGCCAGAGTATTTTCCCTTCATCTCTTGTCGCTGTCTCTGATTTACTTCTCGCACTATCTCTGCTAACCCTAGGCTTTCCAAACCCTTTCTCGATCTTCCTCGCTCCGCTCTGCCATCCCAGTTTGACCTATTTGTAGAAATCCTTCCTCCAAACCCCTTTTTATTCCCCCTCAAGTGTTAACTTTCTTACTATTTTTGAGTAACTGAATTCCAAGAATAGAAAAAGGGAATAGCTAAGTCCTAATAATAAAAATAAATGGTTGAAGAAACTCGACACTTTTGCATTTTTGGTGTCACACTTTCCTGAACAATGGTTCATTGGCATCCAAACTTACAACAGTTTATTGGCATCCAATCTTTCATTAACCCTTGTTTCCATAACAATTTTCTAGTTGTCTCATTCGTCATATAATATTCTCAGAAAAATGGGATGATTGCAAATGTTAATATGTACACAAAGTTGAAAAAAACATTGTGTCATTCTTCATATAATATTCTTGGCAAAATGGGATAATTGAAAATGTTAATATGTACACAAAGTTGAAAAAAACATATTCTTATTTTTGGTAAAATAACAAGTAAAATTCTTGAGGCATGTTCATACTATAAAATCACTAGCATGCTATTGGGCAGTAAATAAATGATGTTGTATATATCCACAGTTAAATTTAAGTAAGTACTTAATCGAATGGTAGAGATATAGTTATTTGTTGTCCATTTTCATATTTCAAAATACATTCTTCAAACACTAGTTTCTAAGAAAAAACCATCATTATAACATTATCGTTTCGCTAAACCACTTCCATAACACTCATTGTACTTCCCTTTGATATATCATTATTTTATATGCATTAAAGTTTTAGGGTAGCTTCTACATATTCTAGTTTATGTCAGTGATAGTACTCATCCATATTTAGTGCCACTCTTTCACCGTATCCAAAGTTTATAATGCTCTTATGCCTACCCAAAATTCTGGTGTGCAAAAATCCACAGTATGCCTTTTTGGTATCCTAGTTCCAAAGTGAAATGTCAATGCTTAGCATTTGCAACCTTTAAATCTCATCCCCTGTAATCATATATACCTGTGGGTGTACATAAACATTTAGAAGCCTCTTAATATCAAAATTCAATTGGAACCTTGAAATATTACCCTTATTTTTCCATTCTTAGTTCTAAATTTGGATATTGTAACACAAATCCTGTAACTATCTTTGTTCTTTAAAGGTATCCATGGCCATCAATAACTGGGATGTGATGAAAGTTGAAACTAGAGGCATCCTTGAACAAAGTTGAAACTATCTTTGTTTTTTAAAGGTATCCATGGCCATTAATAACTGGGATGTGATGAAATTTGAAAATAGAGGCATCACTGAACAAAGTTGAAACTAGAGGCATTACTGAACAAATCCAATTTGAGGAAAATTTGGGATTTGGCATCTTGAGCTACAATGTATATTTTTGGAGAATTTTAAGAACTTTTCAACTTCAAATTCATCTGCAACATGTTAATATTTTTTTCTTCTTTAGTTTTTGGGTGCATTTGAATTTTTTTCTTCTTTAGTTTTTTTTTCATATTTTTTACTCCTATGAGATTAACATGCTTATTTCTTTTGTTTCATTAATAATTTCAAATGCATCAAAATTTTCAATTTTTTTACTCCTATGAGATTTGGAATAGATGACCTCTCCCTACATAAATATCTTGAACGGTATGTCCATTTCAGATTTGAGTAAGTGAGCTCTTTCTATAAAAATATCTTTAACAATATATCCATTTCATATTTCATATTTTTTAACTAGGGATCCCGTTTTGCAAAAATATTCATTTACTATCAATCCAAAGCCCCATAAACATCTCTAACAGTATATCCATAAACATCTTTAATAGTATATCCATTTCAGATTTAGATAACTGACCTCTCTAGAGAAATACCTTTAATAGTATATTCATTTCATATTTTTTAACAAGGAATCCCTCTCTACAAAAATATTCACTTACTATCAATCCAGAACCCATAAACAGAGATATCCATTTACCATCAACCCATGTGACCCCTTAAACAGAAATATCCATTTACCATCAATCCAAGTGACCCCTTTCTCTAGATAAATACCTTAACAATATATCTATTTACTATCAATCCATAACCCCATAAACACCAAATCAAGATAATAATTCAATATATCCATAAACATCTTTAACAGTATATCCATTTCAGATTTAGATAACTGACCTCTCTAGAGAAATACCTTTAACAGTATATCCATTTCATATTTTTTAACAAGGAATCCCTCTCTATAAAAATATCCATTTACTATCAATCTAGAATCCATAAACAGAGATATCCATTTACCATCAATCCATGTGACCTCTTAAACAGAAATATCCATTTACCATCAATCCAAGTGACCCCTTTTTCTGGATAAATACCTTAATAGTAAATCTATTTACTATCAATCCAGAACCCCATAAACACCAAATCAAGATAGTTATTCAATGGACTATTATTATCATTAGAATCATTGATATCAGCTTCTGATTCTAAATTATTACCATAGAAAGAAAAATGAACTGTCTTCTCCCTCTACCTGTACTAATGGGTTCAAGAATGTGGGATGAAACAGGTATAGAGAAACTTCAAAAATGCAAGACCAAATTTTGTGGTTGGAATTTTGAGATTACAAATGACAATTGACCTTGCCTCTGCTACAAAGCCATTTGATATACCAGTTGTGCCAATATGGTCATAAACGAGAGGTGATACATTTTATTACCAAACTTTCTAGGGGCAAGTGGGATATGTAGTAAATCCCTCTGTAGTACCATTGCTTTTATTTGTGGAATGAACATTTCACAACATCTATCTAACCATTTACACTTACAATCAAACTATCTATGCTTACAAATGAAAGTAGGCGTAAGTTGTAACCATGCTCCATATTAACCATAACTTCCACTTGCATGACCTTCATAACCATCAGCATACCCATGACCACCTGATTCAGCACCATAGCTACCCTTCATAACCATCAGCATACCCATACTCACCTGATTCAGCACCATAGCTACCCTTCCTGAAAAACCGTGGCAAGAAGATTAAGAATCTTGCATGTAGTTCTTAGCCTTTGCTTTCTTGATATCAACCCCCTTACCATAAAATTCAAGAGGATATCTTCAATAGTTTGGAAAGAAGATTAGGAATCTTGCATGGAGTTCCTAGCCTTTGCTTTCTTGATTTCAACCCCCTTGCCATCAAATTCAAGAGGATATCTTCAACAGTTTGCTTGCCATTAATATTAACAAATCTAAACCTAGAGACAGACCAACACTATAATTTTGCATAATTTGTGACTTGACAACAATTCCATATTTCTAGAAATAATTCTTTAACACTTCAATCATGACAGATGGAGGTAAGTCACCAGCAAACAGTTTCTTTATCTCTGGACCCTTCATCAATTCCATGCTCTCTTGAAATATAATGCTTAATTTCAACCATCTTTCCATCCAAAGTAAGTTTGTCTTTCATAACAACAACAACAAATGATGGATCTAGATTAGTTACAGAACCAAAACCATGAGGATTCCCTATTCCACAACCTTTCATTATCACAGAATCTATTCCCTCCAAATTTCTTGATATAAGCCACTGATTTTTCTGTGGTGGTTTCCCACTGATATCTTAAATTGTTCACCTCTACTTTCGAGTTCAACCTTCGCGTCAAGGTTGAAACTGTAGAAGAGAGGGCAATACAAATAGAAATGGGGTTATTCTGAAATTATGGTGTTTAAAGAATCCATGTAAAAGGGAACTTTTGGTGTTTAATACTTCAAGTGGATTTGGAATTTGTCGACAAATGCCAACTCAAACCCTAAACCTGTATCCTACGCACCAATCAACCATATACGCAGATCAACCATCCATGTGTCTTCTAATCGAACGGCTATCGTTCTTCCTAGGCATTTGGACCATACAAACTTTAAGTAGGTTTTAGCGCCCGATATAACAAACCACTCAAGTCCCATGTATCATATTTTATTGATCTCGGGACTCAAAATCAATTTCAGATGTATGACGTGTTTTTAATTTTTTTGTTTTGTTAATATCCATTTATGTAATTTTATTTTTTTAAAACTAGAGGCTTATACTCAGGTGACACTACGTAGATTCTCATCACTATAACTATACCTTTGAGCTTGCAACATGTCTTCCTCTTCGAACACTGGGTTACTTTGGGTATTTGAACCTTGGATTTTTTAGTTTACACAATATTACTTTCAGGTAATTGAACCTTGGATTTCTTAGTTTACACAATATTTCATATCACTACGATCTACAACTAAGCTCACCCCATGGACTCTGCATTTATGCATCCATTATTAAATCTTATCTAATTAAGATATTAAATGGCTTTTTTAAAACATTTTTTCTGCTCAATTTTGTTTGAGATCTAGTAGGGATTTTTAAGAATTGTAAGTTGTTTAATTTAAAGATTTCAAGTGCTTTATGGGTTTTTCAAGGCATCGAATTTATTTCTACATTCAAAAAATCATTTTAAACAACAAGACGTCACAATCTCATCTAAAATTGTATCGTCGGATTATGATGAAAATGGTAATTTTTATTTTTTTTGGTGACTAGCGGAATCGGCAATGGTGGTGGTATCGTACTCGTGTTACACAGGGTCGAATCCCACCGGCTGCCACTATAACATCTAGGAAGAACCGCCCAGCCCGCAAGAACAACCTTCGGTTAAGACGAGACTCGAACTTGTGACCTGCACAGTGGCATAGATGACTTAGGAGATTGCCTACTAGCCATGAGACCAAACCTCTGCGGGTGGTAATTTGGTTTATTAATTAGACCACACATTTTATTAAAACTTTGATTTCTCAAAAATTGACTTCATAAAAATAAAAATTAATCTTCTTGATAAGTGAAAACCCTTTTCATAACATGGAACTCGCTAGGAGCCCTAATATTTTTATTGTTGGGAACCTTGATATTTATTTGAAACATGCTTAGACTTTATATATTTAAAGAAACTTAGTGTTCCATAGCTCAAAATTTTTAAGGGTCATTTTGGACGACAACATGCCAACAACTATTATAGTCTTAATGACTAAATTTGTCACTCTAGCCACGGAACCTTTTGAAAATGTGAAGGACTTTGTCAAAAGGTAAATTTCCACAAATGTAAGGTATGAATGCAACACTCAATTGATCTCTAAATATATATATTTATTGACAATGTTCCTACCCCCATGTACATGTGGCTTGGGAGATATACTATGGAAACCCTACAATAAATTATCATTGATGTAAGAAAGATTGAGTTGGAGACAATGAGTTACAAAGAAAATCATTTTAAAATGGAACAACCAAGAAGTGGGGTGAATGCCCACAGAAAACCACTCAAAGGAGATGAAAAGAGTAGGGAGTTTCTTGAATTTGGAGATCTCCAAAAAATGACTAAGAAGATAACCAATGATGTGATTGATATTAAAGTAAGATTGGGGGAGGGAACATCTAACCCCAAACCTTATATGCCCTTCATTAGGAGGCCAAGTCCTCCATGTAGAGAAATTGAACCATGCATGGCTAACTTGAACCTAGGTCTGGATAATGTATTCATGGAAAAATCCTGCCACTTCCACTAGGAAAGTCATTTTGAGAGAAAATGCCCCCAATGGAAAGAAGATATGATTTTGGCAACAAATAGATTCATAGATGAATATTTCCCTGACGAATTTCTCTCGACCAAATATGATAATGTTCTCCTATGGCAGAAGATTCCAAGACAAGAATGTAAAATAATATTTGAAGTATCCACCATGGGGGGATATCCTTTAAGAAGTAAGGGGCTCTCTACTCCTTCCCAAACCAAAGAATATATAAGACCTATAGTTGTAATATAAGATCTAAAGTTGTAAGAAAGGCTCATTTGCATGCTACACAAAGTGATCCTTCTAGTGTATCACACTCCTTAGATGAGTGTTTTTGTTCCACAAACAAGCCTTCTACACCATCCATCAACTATAACATTGTAGAAATTTCAAGAAAATGAAAGCCAATATTTCCATGATGGATGTATGCAAGATCAATCCTCAACAACATAGAATGGTAATTAAAGCACACACTAATGATAAATCAAGATCCTTAATGAAGGTCATGGTGACCAACCTCCAACAATCTGACAAAAGGAGCAAAAGCCAAACCCATCCATTCCTTTTCACCCTGGAAATATTTAACCAAAATGTCCATAATTTCCTAGTCAAATCAGGGGTCTCTAATAATGTTATTCCCTATTAAAAAAATTGGGGTTAACCCCACCAAGATTTCACCCAAAATTATTTAGTTAGATTGAACCAAGATTAAGATCATAGGAAAATTTAAAAATATATTTATTAAGATAGCTATGAAAACCCGAATCCACCAAAGCATTGGCATTGTTGCCGTAGACATCCCAAAGACCTATGGTATGCTACTATGTAGGGATTGACCTACTAAATTAGAAGGGTATTTCTCATCGGGATGGTCTTGCCTTTAGATCCATTGAAATGAGTGCCTTATAAAATCAAGGTAATGCGGAGAAATATATGATGCACACCATCACCCAACTCAAAGCACCAAATAGGCCTTCTTCCATGGAGTTTTTGATATTAGGAAATTGCATGGTAGATTCATTGTTCAAGAAGTTTTTTTCCCAACCATCAACAATTCTTGAGGTTTAGCTCTTTGAATTAACCCTTATGGAAATTAACCCTTAATTATTGAGGTTTAGCTCTTTGAATTAACCCTTATGAAAAAGTAAATATTGTGTTATCGATCTAAAAGGTGCTCCTCCCGGAATTTATTTTGTTATCTCGTTTATTCCCCTGAACCCAGATTCAAAGATATGGACCTTATTTTTCAACATACCCAAATTCATTGAGGGAGTAGGCCTTGGATGTCTTTGTCTAGATCCAATGGGGAAAAGAAGCTTCATCTCATGTAGTCTTGATTTTGAATGTACCAACAATATTGCTGACTATGAAACTTTGATCCAAGGAGTCGAAAAAGGCATAGATCGAGGAGCTTAAATCCTTAAAGTGTTCAATGAATTAGAAATAATTATGCACTAAATATGAAACACTATCCACTACAATTCCCAACACCTAAAGGATTTTCAATTAGAATCCCTAACCTTAATCAATGAATTATTAGCTTTCAATATTAGAATACTACCTTGTAACCAAAATCAAGAAGTCGATTCATTAACCATGGCTACTTCGAGGGTTTATACATTACAATACTTTTGGAAAAGTAGGTTCTCCAAAGACATTTTTCTAACCATCAAACCTAGATAAAATGACTAGCTAGATAATCCGAACTTAAACAGAAATGTAATAAATTACAGATATTGTTACCGGGAATAGTGTCCACTCGGATGTTGCTATTCCCACTAAGATTGGTGGCTATCTTAGAAACAAACAAGTAAAGTCTACTTTCGCTTTCCTTTATGAGAATAAATAGGAGTGGAACAAAGGAAACCAACCTTAGCCTTGCACTTGATTTCCTCTCCTCCCTGATAGAGCTTTTCCGCTTCTGCATTGTCTGCCCAGCTTCAAAGAGCACCTGTGGAATCACAGCAACATACTACTATCGAAGAACAAAGATCTATATTCATAAATAACACAGGACTAGATGTGTGTTAACCATACAAATGCATATATAATGAAACATGCAAGAATATGGAGGAAAACTTGAATAGCTTTATTAAGATGAAAAATAGCAAGAGTATTACAACCATATGTTCTGACCCAGCATCATCCTCCAGCAAGAAGGCCCTTCTTCACCTCAAGTAAAGCTTAGATCACCCAACAATATGAATATACACCAGAAAACCAACAACACTTCTCTATAAGATACAGAATTCCAACCTCTGGATCTCTGTGATGAGGGATCCATATTAGATGATTATAGGGAGATGAGTCATCTTATGGGGTCTTGATTAGTGTCCTCTCTCTGATAGTTCCTGCTTCCACTTGAAGAATGATGATCTCTTACTCATCCCTGGTCGAAAACAGAGAGGCAAGTGTCAGAGGGGAAGCTTCTAGAAGATTCCATGATCTTCCACCTCGCATTTTGTCCCTGCCATTTGTCCATTCCTGACCATCGCACCCCACAGAGGAGAAATTTAGTATGCATCGCACCTTGTACACTGGGAAGGTGATATGCATCGCACCCTCTGCACTGGGTTTTCAGTATGGTCCAGTTTTAACCATTTATGAGCAGTTTTTAGTGGAAAACTTCTAGGAGATGATGTAATCAGTCGAACTTCTTCCTTTAGGCAGTGAGGCAACACTTTTAGGGACTTGGGAGCCCTTTTTTTATGGACATTTATGATTGGGGTTGAAGTGCCCAAAAATGTCTATAACAGTTGCCCCCTAAAGCATGAGGTCGTTAATCTTTCTAATGTTGGGTGAAATGCTTTACTATGAGGATCCAAAGTTTTTTCGAGTTGGGAGGCGACCTGTAATAAGATACAATACAATACATTATTTTGACAACATTTTTTCATGATCTAGCTGAGGTGGGCATTCCCATGCTCAGATTTATAAATTCATTTTCATGTACATAGGACAGACGATCGTCTGTGTGGCAGACTGATGATACAGACTCATCATCCTTTTATTTGGATGATCATTTGTTCAACAATGATGTAACCTTGATGTCTTTATATTCCTGAATATATCACAGCCTGGATGGATGAAACTAGATCCGGGGTCTTCAAAACTCGTTCAATCTTCACTCGGAGTACAAGTTGATCCATGTGAAAAATGTTCTGGAGTCGAACACGGAAAGACCTCACATGATTACCAGCCAATGGTGTAAGCTGCTAACAGGCACGAGAGGAATCACCAATAATGACAATGACCCTCAAGGTACCACAGTACAATTCACGTGGTGTGAAAAAGGACTTGGCATTGAACACCATGTAAAATCTCTTGGTCGAAGGCCATTGATGTAAACTTGTCAGCGAAAGTGAGAAACTTGCCATTGAAGCATGCAAGCTTCAAAGTACTGAAAGGGTTGTTCCTAAGTCAACTTCTTGGATAATGAACTGATGTTGACAAGAAGTGACCCATCGCAGGAGGGACTTAATGAATCCCACATCAACAACACGGAACGAAGCAAATGATTTTGGAGGTGAAAACAATCTGACGATACAGGGTTTAGGGTGGCAGTCATGAAGGAATGGAGCATGAATGTATTGCAGTGGGTGAGACACAGGGGAATTGTTTGAATGACTTCTCTTGAACATATCAGCGACACTGAATGGATTGGTAGTGCTAACCCCAAAGATGGATGGTGTGATGCACCAATGGTGATGACCAGTGAACGGAACAACCCAACCCGGCATGGATGCGGAAGGAAAGTGTCATGTTCAAGAGCGACTTGCTAGGAATAAAGCTTTTTCAAGTTTTCTTCCCAATTTTCCCCATTCATTACTGACCAGTACCTCTTTATTTTTGTCAAGCTTGAGGAGGATAACATATGCTTGTTCTATAATCCTCCCTTCGAGCGAACCTATCGCTATATTTTAGTGAGCCTAGCGACAGTGAAACTCATTCTCATCTATTTGGACAAGTTTGTCACTATTCGGTTTTAACGAGTTTAACGATAAAGATAACTTGGTCCCTTTCAATTTTAGAGAGTCTGAAAGGAACAAAAAGGAGACTCCAATGATTCTTTTTCACCATATAATCCCTTAAGTTCGAAAAAGCGTAAAATAATACAAAAGGGATGAATTTTCAATAGTTTTAACGAGCCGAACAAGACAAGCGCTCGATCTTTTTGTGTAATAATCCCTCAGGTCCAAAAAGATTAAAATCTAGAGGAGGGATAGCACTTCCAATGACTTTAACGAGTTGGAGAGGCCAATTGCTCGACAATATTTTCATATTTTACGAGTCAGTTGAAAAGAGCTTAAAGGAGACTCATTTTCGAGGAACGAGTGACGGTTTCAGGTAGCCGCTGATTCCAGGTAAGATTTGGAATTTTCCAATCACGGCAGTGTCACAAGGATGACTAATAGAATCACTCTTCACAGATATTCCTCGAAGGGGTAAACAATCATATGGTGGTGAATGATTGGCTAAAAAACAGAGTGGAGGTGATGATGAGAACATGACCAAGGCTCAAAAGCTGGTGATAAGGCATTCACAATGGTTATTTACTGGTTCATTTTTTAATGAGCTTAAACGCTGGGGGAAACATTTGCTCATGACTTATGTTTATTTTTTAACGAGCTTGAACCCTACGGTAACACTGCTCGCCAGTCATATGATAAGGATGTCTCATTCAAGATGCTATTTTGAAGGGGCTTACATCTTTAAAGCTTTGCCTCAAATCCTTTCTTTATGCAAGCTAGGAAATGACTAGCCTTACGAGTTTAAAGGGTTAGAGATCCTACAAATTTAAAAAATAAATATCTTCTCTTCACTTGCATGCGGAAAGGTTTGCATGCCCCTAGGTATAGCGAAAAATTCCCAGGTTACCATGAAAGTTCCATCCACGTAGCAGATAAAATTATTCCTTGGCGATGTCTATCGAAACAGACAAAGGCGAGTGGCGCAGATGCATTCCACTCACATAAATTTAACGAAGGTATCTTATTCCAGCCTAATCCCATTTCCCTGTAAGGATGGGAAAATCAGACTAGTCATATATCCTCCACGGAAACCTACTCTATACCCAAGGTTTTCCTGTCGAAACAGACCAGGGTGCATGCCCCCTGGGTTTCAGTCACATCCTTGTGAATCACTCGCGCTCATTAGGTGGACAAACTGGAGATTGATGAGACATTCCTTGTGTGAAGAGACCATTTAGGGATGGCATTTGACTATTTGTGATGTGTGAACTGGGGAATGACATTTGGTCTACGAGCTTGACCATTCTGCCTTCGTGCGGAAAACACATTACTCTAAAGAGTGAG
>APFE030120256.1:27409-47081 GCA_000404065.3 Pinus taeda | reverse complement strand
TTATGATCATGTTCACCCCTAGAGGGTGGGATCTCCTTAGATTTGTGAAAGACAAATTCGTGGAGATCTAATACCTATTGCATATCGGGATGAATTTTAAGAGGAGTGGATCCAATGGCATGGATGGAATTAAATTGTGCTATTATACCATGATAGTCCTTTTTTAAAAGTTTCTCCATTGGATGCTAGCTGATGATAGTACAAGCACCATCCTAGAGTCCCTGTAGTGTATGAGTGTGGAGGTTTTGCTTAAAGCTTAATTATAACTCCTGGAAGTCTAGTATGATAGGGCCTAGCATTGAGAGCCATTTAGCACTGAGGACAATGTCACAACCTCCCATTTCAATGGAAAACATGTGGGTTTTGAGGTGATGATCACCTATTTTAAGCTTAATAATTTCACAAGTTCCTTCACATTTCATGGTCGCCCCATTAGTGATAACGACTTGGAAATTAGATACCACCCTAACAAAACAACGAATACATTCTCTTACTCTCTTATGTGAAAATTATGCGTGTTTCCACTATCAATCAACACCACTATTGGCTGATGTTTAAGAAAACCTCAGATTTTCAGAGTTTTGGGAGAAGAAATGTTGGTCAGGGCATGGAGTGAGATAATTGGATCAACTAGCATAGTTATAGTATTAGTATCCGAGATCGTTAGGGGTTCACCCTATTCCTCCACATGCACTTCAGTGGATGGAGCTTCATTGATAGAGATTTTTTCAGTAGCATCGATTTGAAAGAATTTTGGTTCCTTACATTTATGTCTCGAGGAGTATTTGTCATCCCCGTCGTAGAAAATTTGTCTTTCCTTCTTTCAGCCATTTCTGTTGGTCATACCATTTGAACCTTAAGTGTATGGGTGAGGCCCATAAATGGGGTGGGACATACCCATGCTATGAATTTTGGATGATTCGATTGGGCATTTAAAGAGACTTATACCTTTAAGGCCTTGTTGCATGCTTCCAACCAAGTAGTTGGATGATACATTCTGAGATGGTCTTGGATGGCTTCATTTAGGAAAATGATGAAACATTCCAAGTAAAATGCATCTCCTAGTTCTTCATACTGAATGGCCAATTGTTCAAAGGTTGTAATGTAGTCTTGTACTGTACCCATTTTCCTGAGCTTAGCGAGACGACAAAAAACTGAGATTCCTGATCAAAGCAGTGACAAATGGATTTTGAGAATATGTTCCAAGTTGGTCTCCCTGGATAGAATTTCCGATGCCACTACCACCACTGCCATTTCTCTTGGTCCATATAAAGAGATCCCACATGTAGTTTAGTGTCATCCTACTAGATATTATTAAGGTCGAAATTTTGTTCCATTTATGCCAGCCCATACTGTCGGGTTAGAGCCAGCGAATTTGTACATGTCTAGCTTGGGTGTCTGTTTGCTCGAATATTGATGACCTCCATGGAAATGAATGTGATGGCTAGATTCCTCTTCTATGTGTGCATCAACATTTTTTTCCTCATGAGTTCGTGAGGCGTCCTTAGGGCTACAAATACTTGTATATTTTTTCATTAAGGGATACTTGGAAGTCATTGGAGTTTTCATAGAGGGATTCAAATTTCTCCATGGTCTTCTCTAGAGTCATAACTTGAGACTTGGTAGCATGCATACACTACCCCTGGTAAAATTTTGAGCTTACTTAAGAGTGGTATGGTTGGAAAGAGGGAAAGCTCAGGAGTCTAGTAATGTGGGTCACTTAAAGTCACAATAGGAAAAATTTGGGACCGCATGAAAATTGGGGGGCTTACAGGTGAATGTACCATTGTGGTCAGCTTGTTGTTTTGAACCTTTGGGCTAAGTCTCTTGCAAGCATCCCATGATGGCCCGATTTTTTTTTTTTTTATTTACTCTTAAAGGAGTTTTACTCCTATTTGATCAATATTGTGGTGGCTGAAATCCAAAATGCTTGATATTGTCAAATATCCTACTAAAATTAGGGTTGTACTATAGTAGTAGAAACCCCAAAGTCTCAACACTACAAAATGTTTTGTGACAATCTGATCTGGGCAATCTGCCAAAACCCTCCCTGCACAAAGAGTCTAATCTGCACTGTGAGAACCCCAACTATCAAATATGATCTGTACGATGGCTGTAGAATGCCAACTACTGGATCTAATATGGTCAGTGATGGTGGAACCCTAACTTCTAGATCTAATGTGGACAAAAAGGTGGGGGACGATCTTCAGATAGTTGAGGGAACTATGGTCATAAAGGAGTGTCAGGTGCTATAAATAATCATATACACAAGGGTCCAACAGTAGTACTCAGCCTAATATTTCAAAGTGCTAACTAATGAGAATCGAACGTACCCTTATCCGTACTACCCAACTACCCTATTGTACGTGCAAGCAATCTCCTCGAGTGTTGTTTTTCAGTTTATAGTAGCAAGAAGATAATCGATTACTTATCTAAGGTTAGGTTTCAGGTTACCCGAGGGGGGCCTTCCGATATACCCAAGGGTACATGGAAGTGTAGTACATGCATGGTTTTGTCTAATGCACTACTACTCAAGGGTTGCCGATAGGTGCTACAAGGGATTCCAACAAGCACGACCACTTCCTATAGTTGTTGTATGCATGCCTCCCCAAATCCATAAGTTTAAGAAGAAGGGTGACAAACAACAATTGGAATTCATCTGCAGCAATGGGTATGTAGTTACAGCTCCCTCATGTGGTGATAAGGTAACAATGTCTTGGAAATGGAGAAGAATATGGAAAATAAGGAAAGAATGTCTAGTCTGTATTAAGATAAGAATGTTTGGTTTGTGAGTTGAGGAAATAAATGAAAAACTCTATAGGTTTAAGTATAATTGCTTGATTATTGTGTATGGGTTAGAGTGGAAAGAATTCTTGGAAGGGTGAGGGGCGGAAATCGAACCCTGTAAAGGGCTTGGCTGGTCCGGAGTCAAAATAAGACTGTCTGGTCTCGTTGCGGAGGAAAGCCATGGAAAATTTAGTGTTTTAAATTATAATTGTTTGTTGACAGGGTTTTGGTATACATTGATGGCCACCCTGGAGGGGTGGGGAGGAGAATTTGGGACTTGTGAGAAACCTCGAAGGAAAAACAAACCCAGGGAGAAAATGAGATTGCCAGTTTGGATGAAGCGAGCAGAGGAAAGGCTTTGAAACCTCTATGAGCTATAGGGGAAGCTACTACCCATGGAACCAGGGGGGGGGAGGCAAAAAATCTAGGTGGGGGGAGAGATAGTAAGGAGACGGGAGGGAAATTTATCTCTTGAGGATAGGAAAATGACCCAATGGGCTAGAAAAGGGTATACCCCAGACCCTAAGGGTAGTGCAAGACATGAGGAAAAGCAATCGAGGAGGAGTCTAGGAAGTTATGGCACTAGAAGGAAATTTCTTGACCGAAATGTCAAGAAGGGGTCCGTCCAGGGAGTGGATTGGCAGAAAAGCCTTAACTACCATGATGAAAAAAGGAAAGCCGCCAACCTGTTTGACCATAAGTAGGAAAGGGGATACCTAGGGAAGCCTTGGAGAATGGGAACTGGGGGGGGGCATCAAGCTGAGGAGTGAGGTAACATCACAGAGGCCTCAATGGGAGGGAGAAAGAGCGACTAAAGAGAAAACTAAGAACGAGAACGAAAAAAATCAAATCAAAATACAATGGCAGAATATTATGGATGATATTATTATTGATTTTAATAACTTACTACTGGTTCACATTACAGGTATCATTAACCCAAGCGTCCACTAGTCCCTAGAACACCGGCAACGCGAACACGTAAAGCTACAGGTAAGCAGAGATTGTGTTTGGAAAAAATAGGAGAATATGGTAAAAGCAGGGACAAAAATGGGGAAAAAGAACAAGAAAGAAGACCACCAATGAAGCATCCGCAAGAAGACCACCGAGGGAAAGAGGAAGACGAATGGGAGAGGAGAGCATGCAAAATCCAATGCATTCCTACCATATAGGAAGCCCAATAGAGGTTAAGGTTGTGATAGCTTCATGGGAAGCGAAGCTCAATACCAACCTGGTAAACGAAGAAATCCCAACAACAGATTGGGAGCATATAATTCAAGATCCGGGACACACCCGTGGTCGCCAAACATTATTTTGGCAAACCATTCAACAATATTGGGTAATGAAAAATCTTCTGGCTAATGCAATGATAACTTATAAGGACAGAGAAGAGCCAGAAGGGGACATGCAAGAATAACCAAGCATAAAACATATCCAAAAGGAGATCCAATTAGTACAAATGCAACAATATCACCATAACTTAAGCTTAAAGAGAATGGAAAAACAGATTGAGATACTGCTGCAAAGTGAAGTGCCCGGGTCAAGTGTGAAAGATCTGGCTCCAATACATTCATTAGATGAATGAAACAACAATACTATTAGTTAATTTTTTGTTATGATTTCGAATATCATTTACTTTTCAAGCATTAAGTATATAGTAGACATAGCAGCAAATGTAAACTATTTAAATTTTGGACAACTTTTGATGTCGATAGGTGGCCAAGAGACCTGGTTTCCTACGGATAGGTTGAGGCCACTGTAACAACCCTTGTGAAAATTCCATGTAAAAATATATAAATACCACGGATGATGGGACATGTATTCCAATCTGAATGGTGGGCAAGACATCCTAGGGGGTGTTCATTTGGTTGTTTATGGCTAGAGAAATTGGCAAAGGCAATGACTAAGGCATTTAAAAGGCAAAAAGGTATTTTGGCACATTTATTTATGAAAATGATGGAAATTAGGAGAAAAAGGAGGTGAAAGATCATAGGTTGCATGTGAGGAGGAAAATGAAGGAAAATAATGAAAATTTGGAGAAAAATGAGGTGAAAGGTCATAGGTTGCATGTGAGGAGGAAATTGAAGGAAAATAATGGAAAATGAAGAAAATAGAGGCCTTATTAATAAAAAGGCTTCCGAGGATCAGTGGGCAAGACATGTTCAGTTTAGATTTGGAGCTTTCTCATTATTCTCGTCTCTCTCTCATACTCTTGGATACTTAGAGTTTTCTTGGAGCACTTTGGCATTGGAGCAAGAAAAGCAAAGAAGGCAAGAGGAAGCAAGGATCAAATAGGGAAAGGCAGGATCAAGTGGCTACAACAGGCTTCATTGCAAGTATCAACTTGCATGTGTATTTTCCTTGCTAGATTTGGAATGCATGGGATTGAATGTGTTTATGTTGTACCATGGCATGGGTTTTGCCAGGTGTGACAATATTTTCAGCCTAGCCTTGCCATTTCTTGATAGCTTTGATGAGATGGGTTCTCTCATGCGTTTTGTGGGGGGATGGCCGAATTGGATTCAACGCTGAGTGGGGTGGATCTTTGAATTGACAAACACATGGTGGTAGTGGTCCCTGAACCAGACTGAGGATGCATGAGGCCACTGGCCTAGTAACCCTTGAACCAGACTGTGGGTTGCAGTAAATCTAGATTGTGTGCCTCGGTGGGCCTAGGAATCCTTGCCATTGAATGGTGGGATATACGATAAAGCCAAGAGGTGTATTTTCTCTCCATTAGACCAAGTGATTTCGGGATGGAATGCATGGTAAAATATGAAGAGTATGTCTCGGTGTAGGGCCTAGTGATCCCTGGATCAGACTGTGGATGCACGGTAAAGCCTGAGAGACTAGGAGGCACTCAAATTCCTCATGGTGTAGGTGGAGAACTCTGGTGGCATCCACATTGATTGGTGTTTTTTGATGTGTTTTATGAGTCCCACATTCATGCTTGAAATATAGCACATGGGTGATTGGTTGAAGAGAGACTTGGCTCAACCAATCTATGATGGGGTGAAACTTGGTAGTCCCATCACCAGTTGGTTCATCGCATTATTAATGAAAAGAATTCATTCCCTTGATTTCCATGTGAAAATGTAATGATGTATATATGGATTTTGATGGCTGATATTTTTATTGCATTTCTGTTCCTATTATGTTTTTTATATGCACATTTACCCCAGAGGTTGTTACAGCCACCAGGTATATTTTAATAGACATATATTACTATATGTTTATGGAAAATTAATAAAAAAGAAAAAAACTACCAAGCATACACACAAAAAAAAATGTTTAATATAGAGTTACATAGTAAATTAAAAAAAAAATATTCAATGTGAGGGAAGTATAATTACATGGAAAGACTTACACATTTTTTATGCTTAGTGGGGCACCATTGAATATATGTCGTTTACCAACTCTATAGTGAGCGTGGAAGGAATTAAGTTTCTTTAAGTATTAAAATATTTTAATAATAATAATTTTTTTGTTTTGTATTTCTTTATGTTTGTATGTAGTAATTGAGAAATAAAAAATTTCAAGTGCGAGGCACGGGTAAGTGGAGGTTTTAACGTGTAACCTACACAGTGGCATGAATTCCTTAGTAGTGTAGGTTAGGTTAAGGTCTAAACGTGTGTGTGACGGTGTAGTGCAGGTTTGAACTTGTGACTTGCACAAGGGGCATGAATATCTTAGTAATTGGTTGGCTGGCTAACAAATTGCACACCTTGAGGATATTTTGAAGGGTTGACTTCAATAGTTTAGTCTTGTTAATTCCAACTAGAAACTCATGAGGTCTAGTCTTTGTGAGAAATATGTATAACTCTTGCGCTCATTAACATGTAGTTCCATGTCACATTTAAAAATATTTTATTCCAAACAAAAGTATTTGAATTTAATCATAAATAATATTTCAAATAAAAAAGCAAGTAAAAAACTAATATGGTTAATATTGCTATTGAAATAATTTGTTATATCAAAAATCGCTCTAAGGTGCTAAGAAATAGAAAATACCTATTAAGAAAAAAATTCTCTTTATATAAAGTTGATAAAATTATTTTAAATAAAATCTTTAGATATTTCAACACATAAATAATAACATGAAAATTGAAATATTTTATTTATGAATAACACACAAAATAAAAATATATTAAAATAGATCTCTTTTTTAGATAAGGCACATGAACTTCACTAAAAAAATTACACTCCTAACAATCTTATTTTAAATTTTATATACCACCACATAAAATTGAATAATAAACATTTACACCTCTCTAAAAAAATTATAATATTTATTTTCAATTATTTTTCTCTATATATAATTGATACAAATTACATTATTTTAAATAAATCTTTAAAATATTATAAATAAAATTTTAATTTTAACGTCTCTCCAAGGACTTTTCATAACCCTAACAAAAATTCCATTCCAATTTGATTCGTCTCTATATTTTAAATTTCAATCTTAATTTGATATTGTGATTCAATTGTGTATTATAATTTTCCACGTGGTTTTATTTATTAGAGTCCCATTTCAATTGTTTTCTTTTATTTATTTATTTAAATAAATGAAATTGCTTTCTTTTATTTATCTATTTAAAAAAAAAAAAAAATCATCTTTTAAACGAGATATATTTCAAATATTTTAATAGAATAAAATAACATTTATTTTCTAATTACTATTGAAATAGTGTTTTTTATATTTAATTTCATGCCGTACTCCAAAAAGACTCTTCACCACTGTATCGATGTTATTAAGTGAGACTGAGCGGATTCAGATCATATGACTTTTGCTTTGCATCGTATTTTCTTTTCTCGTTGATAATGGATACACGCAAACGACTCAATAGAAAGATATACATCACGGCTAAATGCACCCCATAGGTGTAAAAGTCTTAATCAGAATATCCCACATGGAGGTTATCAATATTTGTGGAAATATGTCATTAGTTGGATTTAACCCATTACAAAAGTCAATATATACGGCCCAATACATTAATAAAGTTATAACTCTATAAATATTAGTTACTTAATCTGAAAATAAATAAATAAATAGGTATCTAAATCTTATTCCAGTTCCAAATTAAACGAAAAACAGTTTAACAATATTAAAAAATCCTGATTACAACCATCTAATAATCATAATTTTGAATTTCGCCCTCGTCTTGGATATGAAGAGTGGTCATACATAAAACCAATAGATTGTTGAAAAGGTAGACGTGTATTCGTCCCCTGCTACGGCAGATCGAGCCGTTATTGGAGGAGGAAGTCCTCCCACAGTAGAAACTCGCTGCACGTATTTCACATTTTGAAGTAGTCCATTTCTGCAGAGGGAAATAAAGTTCATATGTTGTCATTACAGAAGTAGAATAGAATAAAAGGTAATATGTAATATGGTTTGAATTTAGGTTTTTGTGATTTATCATTCCAAACTGGTCTATCAAATGAGTCATGATGTAATTATCATCCAAAAATTTCTCAAAAATCAGATGATATAGTATCATCACAGGGGTAAAAATAGCAAAAGCAACCATCAAAACATGTAAACAATTACAGGCGAAGCAACCATCAAAAGATGAAAAAAAGTTACACGCAAAGCAACCATCAAAACATGGAAAAAAAAATAGGTCCCATTACTTACTTGTTTCCACCATGGCTTATAGCCTCAAATTCAGTCCAATCGATACTGTCAGAATCCACTGTAATTGAACTCACAACCTTTACGGTCACTCGACTCAAGGGCATGAAGAGCTCCCATGTGGGTTGTCCCCCATTTGGATCGGGGTTTGTAGAGAAATAGTGCTTACCCACAACCTCTTGCCCAGGAGAAGTGTGTAAATATGCTGATACATTGAAATTAATCCAAGAAGAGCCATTAAATCTGTAATACTGGATTCCTTCAGCATAAAATCTGAGAAGAGGACTAAAATCCTTTGAAACACTTATTTCGACAGGAATTCCCATTGGGAGTGATCGATCTTGTAACCAAAATAGATATTGCGCAGTGTATGGAATTCGAAGTTGCTTTCCAACCACATTACATTTTGAAGATGGAGGAACTCCGCCCTTGGAATGCAACCGTTGTACATAAGATACCCCGCTAGCACTGTGTGAAACGGCCTTGAGCAGGAGATCATCCACATCTTCACTACCTAACATTTTCATGGCAAGTACATTACCTGCGTTTGACATTAAAGCAAGTTAAAGGACAACAAACTAAATATGTGACTACATGTTACTGTTGATTCGGGGATGGCCGAGATGGGCTCTCCTGCTTTCATGCTGAACGCAAAGGTGGGCTTCCCACCTTGAGCTAGAGGCTCTCGCAAGAAATAATGATAACCCACTGAAGTATGCTTCCCATAAGCACTAGTACCATCAGGAGAATAGAGCGTGGCCATTGCCCCAGCCGAAGTATACTGGAGCCCAGTTGCACTTGAATTCTTTGCACATGTATAAATTTGGACTCCAAATGCATCCACTGTCCGAATAAGCCTGAAAAAACCAACATTTACTTATCAGACAGATCCACAAAGAGTGCGGACTATTCTCAAAAATAACTATAAATCTGTTCCATATAATTAATTTCAACTACTACAGGAAATATAACATTAGTATAAATAAATGACATTAAGAGTTGGAAATAATTCGTACGAATTCCCAAATGGAGGATCGATCGATTTTTTTGAGAGAAGGGTTGCTGCTGCAGCTTCTGCTTCTGAAATATTATCTAAATTACAAAACGCGATCAATAATATAGTGAGTAAGAACAAGTGATTTCGGTTGAACACGGCCATTTTAGACGAGCGAATATCTTTTCCAAAGATGTAGATATAAAGTTGTGGATGTAGGTCTCATATTTATAACTTTTGCCGTGCAAGATCAGTTCAATGGACTTTGACATATTCGTGTATTGATCCAAGAAAGTTGTATTCAATCAAACGTCCAACACAAAGATGTTGATACGCAATTTTCTACAGGTATCGTTCAATAACCAGACTCCGGCGCACGATATGATTTAAAAATAACAAACGCGTGTGAAATGCAAGTAGATTACTTCAACGTAGATTTATTCAGATTCAGAAATGATCAACAGGGCAAACCCGGAGTGCTCACGATGTATCATAAACTTGAATGTCCACAGAACACATTTGTTGAGCTTCACATACATATCACATTCCAGTGTTATTTTATGCCAAATCGGGAGTGCCTCTGATTTTTTAATAGCGATAATCAAATATTCTAACAACAAAATTTGTTGAGGTTAATAAACATATCACAATCGACTGAGTCATAGTAGAAGATTCCAGTGTTATTTTATGCCAAATCGGGAGTGCCTATGATTTTTTAATAGCGATCATCAGATATTTTAACATTTGTTGAGGTTAATAAACATATCACAATTCGGGAATTACTCGGATACGGCGATTGATATTCGGCGCAATACATAAGTGCGTCACATTTACGTAATCATTATTACAGGATCACCAAATAACAAACGCGTGTGAAATGCAAGTAGGTTACTTCAACGTAGACTTATTCAGATTCAGAAATGATTTCTACTAGAAGGATTTCTATTAAATGGCCAGTGATTGCAAGTGAATAGGAAGTCGGTGTGAGATAGGTTGATGACAAACCACAGTTGAAAATAAGGTTTGAAGGCTAGGTCAAGCTGAGACATAGTAGATGATTTTTTTTTAGTGGTGACTAAGGAGTATATAGAAATTATGGATTGACATAGATTGGAGATATAACAAGAGAATAGTTAGTATCCACATGGATGAGTTGAAACGATGTGTCTCATCCTAGTAAAATTCTGTAAATCAAAGATGAAACATGAGGTTGTGTGACACAAGGTGGAAGAGATGGAAATGTGAGAGAAAAGTGTCATTTTTAAGTGTTGGTAAAAGAAGAAATGCAGATGGTGAGTGTCATCTCCTGGATTCATGAAGGGAATATAAACACTAAAATAGTTATTGTAGACATGAAATTTTTTAGATTATATTTATAGGGGCATATATTTTTAAGACATAGTTAAGTATTTGTAGCATGGTAGAGTCTAAAGTGACGGGGGACTTGTATGTTTTCTAGATTGGGTCTAAAGAACTTGCCCAAGTAAGTTTAAAAAGGGAATTTTCAGTTAAATGTGGCTCCATCATAGATTCAAATGAGTTTAGTCTATGATACGTGATCTTCAAGCATCATGAATTGAAAAAAATCCATAAATAGGCTTTCCATACTCCCTTATAAGGTGCTTATTGACAATGCAATAGATCTATTACAATCTATTTTTCATGATTTTGAGTTTTCCAAGATAAATTGTGTATCATGATTTAGGTGTTTTTTCTATATGGGTATATGACTATAAGACCTAATTAGTCAAGTGCACCTAAATTATAGAGAGATATGGCGGTGATTTATATTTTATGGATTGAAGCTAAATAATTTTCCCAAGTCAAGTTTAAAGGGGGAATTTTTATGGTAGTTATTAGGTTGAATTTGACTTTGCCATAGAGTCAATTTGATATGTTAACTAAGAGGTTTACCATTGTAGGTTTATGAACTTGAGGCTTCACCAAACTACAGTATTTTCCATGGTATTTTTATGTACTTCAGTGTATTTTAAGGCATGATGGCTTGTTGTAAGACACCATTGAAATATTTTAATTGTAATAAACATTTCATTTCTTATCTCATTATATATCTATATATGTATGTAGTAAATGAGAATAAAAGTTTCTTATTTCCTAAAAAGGCATTTACTACAACCCGTTATGAGAGAGATTTCTAATTCCATCCATACTAACCATATATCTAACATGTAGCATTTAACAAAATAAATATTTAATACTTAATATGGATTTAAATTAGTACAAAGGGAGATGTGTAAATGCTAATATAACACGAAGAGTGTTCCTAAAATTCCTTCCATACTCAACATATACCTAACATGTAGAATTTTACAAAATGAATATTTAATACTTAATATGGATTTGAGGTAGTACAAAGGGAGATGTGTAATTTATAATATAACGCCAAGAGTATATCTAATAGATATACCAATAAACTATGACTTAACAACAGATAAGATGACCCGACCCTTATCAAAATGGGAAAGCATGTCCCTATATAGGAATTGAAATAAGGTGGAGAGGATAATAAATTGTTTTCCTAACCACCTGGTTTAAACCCATGAGATTGCATTTACAAAAATATTAGTAACCAAAAAAATTTCAATATGGACCTTAAAAAATACATGCATACATGCATACTTACTTATATGTATATATAGCCTAATCAAATAGTTGGGGTGGTTTTGTTGGTGTGAATTATAAGCAAAAGGCATAGGGTCAATTCGTTGTGAGGGTGATGTATAACTCCTTGAGTGATTAACAAGTTGTAAAGTGGTATTTAAAATATTTTGATTTAATCATAAATAAACTATTTCAATATATACCTTAGGTAAAATATATCAATAATTATAACCTTGAGGTTTATTTCAACTGTTCATGTCCCCATCATTAAAGCACATTTTCTATTGAGAGGTTACAAGTTCGATTCACTTGACATTCTCAGGGTTAGGCTACGTAGTTGAGCTGGCATGAAATGATCGCTTTGGATAGACCTGTCTCATACAAATATTATGTGGATGTAGGAATCGCTGATCTTCAGACCAACATAATGCACCATAAATTTTCCATATTTTTTCACAGTGTATTTTGGAAGATACAGATCTATGATTTCACTGAAGCATAATGCCATTGAGAATTTTTTTGCACACATTTTACTAGAAAATTAGTTAAAATTAGCAAACATCTATGGAATTCCATAAAATTTATATCTACCAAAAGTATATTCAATTCTGCAAATCTTGGTATTGTTTTCAAAATAAAATTCACCATATTTGATGGAGTTTAACTAGTCCGAACTTGGAGAAAGGTGATCAAAGCCGAGTTGTTGCAGAGTTGCAGGTTTTCGGCTAAAAAAATAGTCCGGCCAAACAAAAAAAGGTTCGACCCAATTTTTGTTTTGTCGCGAGCAGACATTAAATTAGACAGGAAATTTTTTCAGCTAAATTTTTTTAAAAGTTTAGCCAAAAACCCTAAACATATTTTCCATCGACCGCAAAATTAAAACCGTGTGACCCTCTGATATAGCTATCTCGATTGAACACTAGAAATAAACTTGGTAAAAAAGAATTTCACACTCACATTCCTAATGTGCAAATTTTGAATTCCAAACTTCTTTGCATCTTATTTTTGGACAATTTTTTTTTTCGTGGCTAGATTTTTAAAGTGAGCTTTTTGGGCTGATTTTTGAAAGTAATTCTTTTGTTTTAAATTTTGAAAGTCAATTTTTTGGGCTGAATTTTGAAAGTCAATTTTTTGGTATGAATTTTGAAAGTGAGATTTTTAGGCTAAATTTAGAAAGTGAAATTTTTTTTGCTGGATTTTGAAAATGGGTTTTTTTTGTTGCATTTTGAAATTGACTTTTTTGGGTTGGATTTTTAAAATTTACATAGATTGAATTACCATGGGAAATTAAAGAAATTGAAAGAAAAAATATGATTGAATAAGAGACATTGGGGCTCATAGAGAATAAATGAGAAACTATTAGAAAAGAGAGAAGGAAGAATTCTTAAATATGGAAAGGGAAAATCAAACTCAACAAGAAGTTGAATGAGATATGTAAATTTAAATATTATAAATGATATTTAAATTTAATACTATATTGTGGAATTTAATTCTTATCTGATAAACTAATTTGAAAAATATTTTGCAATGTAAACCGAGAGATTTTCTTCATAACATTGATGATGAGATTGAAAATGGTGAAAGACGAAGTGAAAAAGAAAATGAACCAATGATTGATGATGTTGTTGAAGATGTTGAAAGATATTCAATTGAAGAAGTTGAATCACCCTTAGGTATGTATATATATCTCATGTATTATTGAAATTATACATATTTATTAGTTTCAATTTCATGAACTTTATTTTTTAATTTAATAATCTAATGTATATTTATACTCATTTACATTAAACTGTCATATTTACAAATGAAATCAATATCGATGATGAGATGTTAGAAAATGTCGACACTGGTACATATGGAGATAAAAAATCTAACCATGTTATATGATGTCGTGTTAAGCTCAATATTGATAAGTTCTTCGATTCAAAGATGAAAATGTGATAGTTCAAGCCCAAATTTTGAGCGGTATATTAACATCAAAGAAATTAAAAGAAGTTACAACACTATTGGGTATTCTAAAATCCACGAAAGATGAAAAGGTGAAGGGAAATGTGATTCAAAATATAAATGATTCTCTAAAATAAATTGGAAAATCTAGAAAATAAAGTGATCTATATGCACATAGAGAAACAAAATGGCAGTGGTTTCATCGAGTGCTAAAGAAAATATTTTGGTAAAATATTTGGCAAAAGATTTAGGGACCTGAGTAAAGACATTGCACAAACATAGGAAATTTTGATTGCAAATATATTTAAATGATGATCTTGCTTTTTGGACAGTTATTTGTAGGAAACCATACAAAGATAGACTTTCAGAATATGTTAAAAAAATAATATATGAATATTGGAAGAAAATTTCACATGTTTCACCAAAAGTAAGGGATGTGACATGGTGAAGAATAGCACAAAATCAATATGAACAACATGCAAAACATATCTTGGACACCACTATGATATAGTTGTTCAATAAGTTCATAGAAGAGAATTGTGGAATTAATGTCTCAATGAGTACTTTTGTGCAACAAAAACCATGGTATGTTAAACCTATCATTGTAGGCAACACTTGTTGTATTGGCATTATGACACAGGTTTGGCACTATGACACAGGTGTTGTCCTTGATGGTCACTCACTTAGATGACAGATCACAGTTCAGGCTCTCATAATGAAGGAAAAAGAGATATACGCAGTTTCCTCTTAACCAAGCCACGTATACATGCAGGATCACCAATCAAAAGGTGCGTATGCGTATGCACGCACTTTCATGCAAGGAAAAGCATGTACATGTGGGAAAACTTTTTTTTAGTCCATGGTATTTAGTCCCTGGTATTTGGACTTATGGTTTTGGACCATGGTATCGTGTCCGAAGTGTTGAACCTAGGTATTGGGTCCCAAGTATTGGTTTTAAGTAGTTTTGGACCATGGTATTGAGTAAGGCCTAAGACTATAAAAGGGGAAGGAGATCATTACACAAAGGCACTCAAGCATTGAATATTTTATGAAGAGAAAAAATCTAGAATATTGGTCATTGGGTTATGGGGCATAGCTGGATCTGAATCAAGGAGGAACCTGAGTGTTAGAAGAAGGATAAGTTCTATTGATGGGTCAAGATCTTAAGGCTTGAATAGTAGTATCTTTGTGTGATTTTGATTTGTTATATTTGGCGCATGACTTGATCTATACATCTGATAATCTGGGTATAACTGATGTCTGAATAATTGAAAAGGGTAAATTATCTTTTATAGATTTGTACGTAGGTTTAGCACAGCAAAGGCACGTATACATGCTGGTTTGGTAATTCAAAATAGCGTATACGCTGGTTTACCTTAATACAGAAGCGAATGCATGCAGGTTCTTCATCTTGAAGTAGTGTACGTCTCATAGAATATGTTTTAGCTACTTCTGTTTATTGCTTCAGTATTCTGGGTTTAGGACTGGTGTCTGGTTACTGTTACTGTATTCTGGTTACAACATTCAAAGAAGTGATTGATTGATTCAATTTTGGTTGGTGAAAAGGGGGTTGGTTGATGCAGATACATTTGATGTTTGATTGATGTTATTTATGGATCCAGTCTAAAAAATTATGAAACGTGGTCCCTGGAAGAAAAAAGAAGGTTGTAGCCTTCTGTAGGTCAGCACCTACGTACTAGTACATTAGCTAGTACAAGAGCTAAGGGGGTTGTAGCTCCCTTCCAAGAGAAGCTGGAGAAGAAGAGAAGGTTGTAGCCTTCCGCAGGTAGAAGCCTACGTACTGGTATAAGACTGCACCAATACAGAAATATTGTAAAAAGAAGTTTCTTATTAGCAAGAAGATAGAGAAGCATTGCAGCAGGTGGTTTTCACCCACATTAGGTTTCCACCTTATATCTTGTGTTCATATGTGTCATGATCTGTTCTGTTTATTGCACCTGTTTACTGTTCTTATGGTTAATGAAGTTCTAATGCATTGATCAAAGATCAAATGGATTAATTAAGTCTTAAGTTTACAGGTTATACGCTAGTTGTTGTAAACACAGTTGCGTGTATACGCTGGTTTCCATATCTGAAGTAGCGTATATCTATGTTTGAAAATGAAAAATTATTTGACTTGATAATACTAATTCACCCCCCCCCTCAGTATTATTTCCAACAATTGGTATCAAAGTAGGTCCTTCATAAGAAGCTTGATCACTTGAAGGAAGATCTATCATCATCAGCAACTACGAAAGGGAGGCATCCATCAGGCCACCAATCTTTGATGGGAGCAACTTCATCTATTGGAAGGTAAGAACCACAACCTATCTTCAATCTCTTGGTGTAGAAGTTTGGGATATCATGGAAGGAGGATACACATTCCCATCAGCGACTCCTACAGATACAGCTGGTAAAAAGAAGTATGAAACAAATGCAAAGGTTGTCAATACTCTTTTGGGGAGTCTATCTCAACTAGAATTTGTCAAGGTTATGCAGCTCAAAACCGCCCAAGAAATATGGGACAAGATCATTCTAAGCTATGAAGGAGACGACCAGGTAAAACGTGCAAAACTACAATCTCTCATAATTCAATATGAAACTCTTAGAATGCACAATGATTAAAGTGTGGCTAATTATTTCTTACGTATAGATGAGATTGTTAATCGCATGAAAAACTTGGGTGAAGAAATAAAAGAAGTTACTTTAGTTGAAAAGGTATTAAGATCTTTGTCTTCTAAGTTTGAATCAAAAGTTTCTGCCATAGAAGAAAAGCAGAATCTTCAGAGTATTACCATGTCACAGCTACATGGAATCCTAACTGCTTTCGAAATGAGAAAAGGGGGTCCATTAGACATTAGAGAAGCTGCATTAAAAACTTCAAAATGAGAATACAATGAGTCAGGACATACGTCAGAAGGAGAGGAAGAATCAAACTTTGTCAAGAACCTGCAATGGGGCTCTGGAAGATTCAGAGGTAAGCTACCTTTCAAATGTTTTTCTTGTGGGAGATTCAGTCACTATGCAGCCAAATTTCCTCATAAAAATAAGCTTGATAAAGGTAAGGAACCAATTAAATGGAACAAAAAACAAAATGTAAGTAGGGAGAGCTATTATACACATGAAGACAGTGATGGACTTTCAAATAGTGATGAAGATGAACATGGTAATGATTATAGACTTTTGATGGCTTTTAAAGGTGATGATTTCTTGGATGCTATAGATGAAGATGATCTCTATGAAGAAATTTCTAAACTTAAAATTTGTTTAGAAGAAAAGAGTATGATCATAGATACTGTGACATTCCAACTTGCTGAAAGGGAAAAACACAATCAAAAGTTAGAATGTGAAATTGTGGGACTTAGAAAAGATATTGAGAAAACAAAAGCTCTTAATCTTAGATTTGCTAAAGGATCTGAAACTTTAGATGAGATTATCAAAGTGCAACATTCTCCTCTAATCAAGACAGGTCTTGGATATACTGAAGAAGCATCTAAAGCATAGAAGCCATCCACCTCCAAAAGTTATCTTGATGCAGCAAGGAGAAGTGAACAGGTTGACAATCGTCAGCAAAGGCATAAAGCAGATCACCAGGTAAATCAGGGTCAATCTACTGCAAGGATGAACAGAGATCACCAAGTAAATCGGGGTCAATCTATTTCAAGGATGACCAGAAGCTACAACCAACCGCAGGTAAATCATTCTCAATTTGCCTCAAGAATGAATGTCAATGGAAACTACAATCACCTGGACAATAGATTTGATAATCACAAGAATTTCTTTAATGGCCAATGTTTTTCATGTCATAAATTTGGACACAAATCTGCTCAATGTGTTACCTACAAGACCATCATGACTCGAGAAGCACGAAATCAAAGAAGCGTGATTGGGGTCATGAAGAGGACCTACAATAACTTTTCTGCTCTTGAAAATGAAATAGAATGCTCTATTTGTAACAACTTCGGTCATGAAGATTTTGAATGCAGGAGTAAGTTTTGGCAAACATCTCAGAAGGAGCAAGCTTCATTGGGTCCCAAAACATGGAGAAAGAAAGAACCGCAACCAAAAAGATGTGATATAGCCTTATATGTGGAAGGACAGGAAAATCAGTGGTACATCGAGAGTGGATGCTCGAAACATATGACATGTGATAAAGAAAAACTTCAGTCATATAGTGCCTTGGAAAAGGAAAGGAAGGTCTCATTTGGAAATGACACCCCTGCACTCATAAAAGGTAAAGGTTTTGTTCTTTTGAAAGAAAAGGTCAAAGTTGGAAATGTTATGTATGTTGATGGCTTAAGCATAAACTATTAAGTGTTTTAGCCAATGTAATGATCAAGGAATAGGTAATATTTCGATCAAATGGAATTTTATTGTTCGTGAGCTTGATACAAGAAAAACAGTGAATCAAAGGCATAAGAACTCTAAATAATTTATACATACTCAGGAGGACAAACAAACAATGCTATCTTAAGAAAGGAAGATGAACACTAGCTATGGCATAGAATTGGGCATCGTAAGCTTCTCTCAGATAAGGAAAAGCATGCAAATATCAGAGCGGTTTGTGATATCCCTGACATCAGAAATCCCAGACAATTAATATCGCAAATCAATGTTAGTTTGGTAAGCACCAGAACTAATTTACCCTGAGAAGGAAGGATCAGCTAGTAAGCCACTTGAACTGTCCAATACTGATTTAATGTGGTCCATCAAGGAAAAAGTCACCTCGAGGAGAAGAATACTTTATATTGTTCATTGACGACTTTTCTAGGATGTGTTTTGGATAGACTTCTGAAGCATAAAGACGAAGCTTCGAAAGTTTTCAAAGCTTGCAAAGCCTTGGGTGAAAATGAATCAGATCGCAGAATCAAATGCCTCAGGTCTGATCGAGGAGGGGAATTTACCTCGGATGAATTTTTTGATTTTTCTGAAGAACATGGAATAAGAAGGGAATTCTCTACTGCAAGAACTCCTCAGCAAAATGGAGTAGTAGAAAGGATGAACAAAACAGTTCAACAAATGGCTCGTGCCATGCTTGATGAATCTGGAACTCCTGCAATCTTCTAGGGTGAAGCTGCATTTGCTTCCATTACTATTCTCAACAAAACAAACGTTCGAGTAAACAGCACTCAAACTCCTCATGAACTTTGGTATGGTAAGACTCCTACGGTAAAATACTTCAATGTTTTTGGAAGCAAATGTTACATCAAAAGGACTAATGAAAATCTCGGCAAGTTTGAACCTAGAGAAAATGAAGGCATTCTCCTTGGTTACTCTTCCCGAAGTAAAGGATATAAGTGTTACAATAAAAGACTTGGAAAAATTGTTGAAAGTATTGATGTAGTGGTTGATGAAGCAAGTGACAATCTAAAGCAGATAAAAACCGAAGATTTTGAAGATGAAGAGGACTATCCTTCAACTTCAAATCAGACTAATGATGAAGAAGAAACCTATGAGGCACCAGAAGAACATATAAGGGTAGAAGAAAAGACTCCATCCAGGTACATACAAAGGAATCATCCAGATACTCAAATTTTTGGGCAGAAAGAGGCAGGTGTTCAAAAAAGAAGAACTATAACAGAAGCTTCAAGCTATCTAGCATTGCTCTCCTCCGTTGAACCATGAAATGTAAGTGAAGCATGCAAAGATGAATGTTGGGTCAAGGCCGAACGAAGAACTTGAGAAGATTG